>JAKCPI010005498.1:0-123769 GCA_023213315.1 Euborellia annulipes
TATAAACTATTCGTATATTTATATTTTGTTACCATGGCAACCGTTTCTCCTATCTTTTCTATGAAGTATAAGAGGAAAGTGGTCTTCAGAAGATTTCAATGGCAATTTGAGAATATACATTTTAAAGATCATCTAAAGAATAATTGATTTGTGTTGCCAATTTATTGTTAAATTTTGCTTAATTCTTTATTTTGCCTGAGAGGCAATAGATACTTCGTTAATTATGACGTTTATTATTGTTGCTTTTATCAAATCTCTTTTTATTGTGTGGTGTTTTAAAAGCGAGAGAGAAAATCTTATGGCTCATCTGTTTTTATTGATTTTAGAGGCAAATATAAAGCAAAAGAGATGAGATGGCTCTATATAAAACTTTGTTGCTTTTATATTAAATATTTAATAAAGAGAAAATCGTTTCAAATAAAAGTTACTTTATATATACACCCAAAATTGAATGCATACATATTTAATACTTCACTCAGTATATACGACTAAAAAGCCTATATTATATATAGATATACTTTTAAACAAGATATATGTTTGTTCACTTGAATAAAAAAAAAAAATAATAATAATAATAATAATCCAGCAAAAAAAGAGAGAGTAAAGGGATTTAAATTATAAATAATAAAAATCCTCAATTTATATCAAACTATTTTATTAAAATGGCGGATATTTTGAGGTTATGTAACCAAACTTTGATGTTTTTTTTTTGTTTTTCAAATATCGAAAAATAATTTTTATTAAATTGAATTTATAGCCTGGTATATATAAAATAGAATGAATATTTATACATGTAGAGAAAAGGGTTAAATTAAATAGTATGAAAATTTACGTTAAAAGAAGGCGGGTGAAATGACGTAACAAACAGAGAGGCAAAGCAAAGTGTCTATCTATCTCACTTTTTTTATATTCTTTTACCGGCAGTGAGATAAACTAATAGAGATAAAAATATGACAACACAAAAATGCTCTCAAAATGTAAACAGACAGACAGAGGATGTTATTAAAAAACCACCTCACCAGGTAAATCCATTTTGTAAATGTATTTGTATATCTATCTACATATACGAGTGTGTGACCGCAAGATTTTTCCAACCATAAACCCTCACCCTTCTGGCTTTTTGTCGAGTCTAAAAGCCTTCTTTTATTCTATTAAAACAAAAAAAAATAAAAAAATAAAAAATAATAACAATAGTAATAATCATAAATCATCGCCAGGAAATTTGTAATCTCTCAATTATGATTTTGTTAATTTAAGTTTAAAAAAAAAATAAAAGATTTTTCTTTGAATTTAATAAAATTAATTTATAAATTATAAATAAATACGGTCAATTGTATAGATTAGTTGTTATTCGTTTGTTTGAAGAGAGATAACACAAAATTACCAATTCACTAATTCATTTTGAGATGATAAAAAATATGATATAAAAAAGCAATAGTATAAACGAGAAAAATTATTTAGAAAAAGAGGTGAAAACAGCGAAGGAAGTAAAATAGAAATACTTTAATTGTTGGAACTTTTCACTATTAGTGTAATAAGGCCATCATGTTCAAAGAATTTTGATGATTAGGGATGTTTTAAATCTCCCTAAGTTCAAATAAAATATTTTTGCAATTAGCCAATATCAGTGTGACTGAATGTTAACACGATGTCTTAAAAATGCAACGAGTTATATAAATGAAATGTGATGAGTATCTTACACTAAAATTGTAGATCTTTTGGAATAAATTCGTCGAACCTGATGTTATTTAAAAAATTGTATGATTTGTAATCATTCTTCTTCTTTCTTTGCCTTTATTATTCCCACGGTGCGGGGTCGGCGGTAAAGGGGGCGACGGAATGGGTTTTTTGCGACCGGAAGAAATAGAACAGGCCGGCCCGTCGCACGCTCTGACGCCTGTTGAAAATATAGAATGAAGGGACAGACATGTAAAGAATAGGACTGCCAGTCCTAGCTCAGGAAGCTTGTTGTCGCCATCCGCGTACCCAAAATATGGGGGCACCTGAGCAAATGATTTGTAATCATTATTTATATATGGAGGGTTCAGAATACAAGTGAACCAAGTCCACTTTATTTACTTTTGAGCTACAGAGGTTTAAAGTTAAAGCTTCATAACAAAATTACCTGTTAACATTTTTTAAAAGTCAAGCCAAGCCGATATTTTCAGAACTAGGACTTGGTTCATTATTACACAGAAATTGTACATAGTTAGTGCATGTTATAGCGTTGCTAACTCTAAAATGACAAAAAGTGGACTTGGTTCACTTGTATTCTGAACCCTCCATAGCAGGGGCGTATTTAAGGGGGGCGAGGGGGCCCGGCCCCCCCCGAAATTTCCCAAACACATATACATATATGGGGATATACAGACATCAGCACAACAAATTTTTCCGCAGGATGGACAACTTTAGTTCCGCAATAGAAAAAATGTTCCTCAAAAAATTTCGTGTGAAAAAAAGTATAGTTTCTTAAAAAAAAAATTTTCCTCAGAAAAATTTTTGAGTTTGGGCCCCCCGAAAAAATTTCTATATCCGCCCCTGCTCCATAGAAAGCACTAACGATTCACATCAGGTGTATGTCAGCTGTGACATTTCTCTCGCTGGTTGGACAGAGTCAGAGAGGGAAATTTAAAACTTTAAAATTTGATGTAATTGCTCGCCAGGGGGCTCCGAAGGCGGGCTTTGCAAACTGGTTTTGTAATAAATGGCAGAATTATTTTAACCAGATTTTTTTTTTTTTTTTTTTCAAAAACTGAACAATTTCTAGAGGAAATGTCACTTTTTTTTATAATAATCTAAAAAGTCGTAACGAGGCCATTCCCGGATTCTAAATTTTTAATTTTAATTAAAAAAATTTTTTTAAATAATATTTTAATAAAAAAAAATAACTTTTTTTGCATCTTAAATCTTTTTTCTTACTTTTTTTGTTCATAAATCATTGACCAAATATTTTTTTACCGACTGTAAATACGCCAAGGAGTTCTGACTTCTCTACCAGAAAAAAAGATATAAAATCAAATTATTTAAAGATAAGCTGCCTATTAATATAATCAAAAAGAGAAAAACCTTTCTGCTTTCATTAAAATACGAACATTTCTTTTTTTTTTTTTAATAAGGGGAAATATTATTATTAAAAAATATATATGTATAATATAGAGACCTCTGCATATATATATATACATAGGCTATATATCATAATAATGATAATAAAAATGATGAGAAGATTTGAGGACAGAGAGAGAAAATCATCCCTAGCGATGTTATTTATTATTTATCATATAGCCTCTGGACATACATGAAACAAATATCTTTTGATCAAATTAATACATCACAAAAAATTAATATTAGTCATATATATATTTAGATTGAAAAAAAAAAAATGTTCATAAAAGAGGTGAATTTGTATTTCAATATATACGGGCTATTTACGTTATTATTAATATTTTTTTCCCTGTTTAATGAACAACTCTTTGTCTTGGAAAAAAAAAACAAATATCACGTGACAGTGATGTTATTTGATAGGTTGATGTGGCAGGTAAAAAATCTCTGTCGTATTTAAATGAAATAAAAAATATTTTAAGAGAGTTAGATATAAATATTTTTTTAACTATTCGTTATGTATTATGAAATAAAATGAACACGAATTTAAAAATAATGGAATAATTGGATAGTATTATTTAAAAAAAAAAAACAATAGAATTTTTTATTTTAGTAGATAAAAATTTCTTCAATGAATGTTATTAAAATTAGAATTATCTGAACTTGTTTTCCTAATCTTAATGATTTTCTACATAATTACAGATGCCTGCGATGTAAAAATTGTTTGGAATCTAAAGAGTGATTCTTATGTATTTTCGAGTGCTAAATTCTGGAAAAAATTTTATCACGTACAGTTTTTGTACAAACTATACTTACCACACTATTGTTATAGTACGATTTTCCCTTCAGGAGTAAATAATTACATCAATGTTTTCTAAAATCAAACTGATATTTTACATGTTATGTATTATTCCACATCTTTTACTTCATTTTAATTGTTTTAGAGGTGTTTGGTGTGCCGCTCAGGGGCTCACCTCTTGTGGGCACGTGGATGAGGACCACGAGCTGCCCGAGCTGGGACAGACAGTCCTTCAGTTCTTTGTATGTCTGTCTCTCTTCCTTCCTCTTTTCAACAGGCGTCAGACCGTGCGACGGGCCGGCCTGTCCTATTTCTTCCGGTCGCCACAACGAATGATAGGGCTGGAGGAAGAAAGTAAGGTCCGCTGACCCCGCATCGCGTGAATAGGGCAGAAGGACAGAAGAAGAAGATGAAGAGAAGTGTTTGGTTTGACTATGAGACCTGCACGAGAATGAAAATGAAAAATAAGATTCTATGTTGAGGAATGTGAGCAGGCAGATTGAGCATGTTAGTGGACCACTAAGCAGTCTGGCTAGTAACTAAGTTTCTAGGAAATCATAAGGACCCTAACTTCATGTTCACAGAATATACTGACTAAACTGAAAATTTTGAGTTGTTCATTAAGTTTGAAACTTCACTTCCAGAATTCCCATCTTGACTACTTCCCAGGAAACCTCGGAGTCCTGAGTGAGGAACAGGGTGAAAGATTTCCCCAAGACGTGAAAGAAATAGAAAGGAGGTATCAAGGACGATGGAACATTAATATGATTGCTGACTACAGTTCGATGCTGAAGAGGGCGTTACCTGACAAAATCTACAAATTATTTTATATTTTTGTTGACGTAGGCCCTATATTCAAAAATTAAGATCTCGGGTTTAACTTTTGGGGGCTAGGTCCCACCAGTCAAAATTAAATATCCCATTTAATTGTTAAATTAAATTTTACCAGGGACCCTCACAGCCCGGCATTGGAGCAGTTTCGTGTGCAGTGGGCCATATTTGAGAAAAGGTCCAGGAAACTAGCCCTTGTATCATTTAATAAGAGATAATTGAATGTTAATTTCATTTTTATTCCCTATCTTTGATGAGATCAAAACACAAAACAAATAAACGAGTCTGATGTTATCTGCAAATGTTGACTAACTAACTTAACCCTATTGGCTAATTAAGTTGCCTGTCTGACTAACTTCCATTTTTTTTTACTCTATATTTATGCAAATTGAATTTTAATTTTTTTTACTCTCCTTCATTCGTCGTCATTTTAATCCATTAAAAATGTAGACGAAATAATGATATATAATTTAATCTAGAGCAAAAGATCAACGTGAATATTTTTTTTTTTTTTTCAATTTGATGAAATCACACAATAAAATTCCCTAGATTTAAGAATTTAAAGAGATAAGCAAAAATTGATTAAAGATAATAACGCTTAATTGTCTGAAAAAAAGGGAAATGCCAAAGAATTTTTATTTCTCTGCTAAAAAAAAAAAAAAAAAAAAAAAAACGCAAAACGGTAGAATTAAGATCACCTTCGCGTGACTTTTTAATATTATCTTCTATGCTAAAATTTTATGACAAAAATATTTTCAATCATTACTTTGTATTTTAGGCTTATAAAAATTTCATTAATGAAACAGTGACCTTCTCTCCCTAACAAATTAGAAAATTTTTAAAACATTTTTCCGGATTAATCCAGTATTTACAGCTATTAAATCTGTTGATGAAGCAAGGGACTGTAAAAAATTGACGAGATCTGATTTGGAAGAAAGTAGCCAGGAAGGAGAAGCCCCCATTGATTAAACAAATTCCATTATCAAAACGCTTCGGCCACATTTATTGGGTTGTCTAAGCAATATATATGGCGCAACGTTTTGTTAAAGGAATCTCTTTAATCTATAGAGACTTCCTCTACATTACAACCATTATGTAAACTTTCCTTGTATTGTGGTTTTGAAATTTCTTATTTATAAAAATTAAACAGGCAATCTCAAAAAAGTCTTTGGAAGACAAAAAATCGATATAGGTCTATAGCCTATATAATTTGCTAATGTCCGTCTGTCTGTTTGACCAATTTCCCGTTGGAATTTTGAAACGGAATTTTATATGCTTAAAGAGGACTTTCTAGGGATTACAGAAAAATTATTTTCAGCCCGAAATTCCTATAAACCTTTGAGTTATTAATTCTTAAATTTACGATTTCTTCCATGGGAAATGTATAGAGGAATATTTATGTATTCTTTGCATTGTTGTATTCTATGAATGTAAACAAACACAAAGAGACACACAGACAGAGAGACCATCTAAAAAATAATTGATTTTTGAATTTTAATCAAAATTTTTGGAGCTAATTTTGACAAAATCGAAAAAAAAACTGAAAAATTACATCAGTTACTAGTACTTTTTGGCCAATTTATTCAAAAGTCTCGTGTCAAGTCCCAGGGGTTTATCTTTGTTAAATATAAAATTTCAACCTCCTAGCTTTTTTCTGAGATATTTTGTTCACAGACACACAGACAGACCATGTCGCGAAAACCACTTTTTTGGATTCAGGGGACCTCAAAACGTGTATATCCATCAAAACCTCAACATCGAATTTTTGACATGAATCGAATACTTTCTCTCTATATATATACATATATAGGTAAGAGAAAGTAAAAAAAAATTAACAGTTTAATTGAAACTCATTCCCTAAAATATATTTATAAAAATTTCATTCGAATAGTTATAAAACCTACATCTTTTCATCACCAAAAATCTCGTAATATTCTAAGTTTTTTTATTTATGTTTACACGAAATCCAAGCTAGGAATCGAATGTGGGTGGAATAAATGCAAAGAAATAAGACATTCGTTTGATTGCTTGAATACCAACTAACTTCGAAGAAAATGTCAAAAGTAAAGTAAAAGAGCTTTTCTCATAGAAGAAAATGCGCTAAATATACAGTATATTAAATGCTATTGTAAAAATAAATAGAAAAATGGTCCAGAGTATTATTTTATTTTAAATGGATAGCGTGTGTTTTTTATTTCTTCTACTCTCTCTCTGTCTCTCATTCATTCTCATGTTAAGCACGCATTAATCAAGTATTTTTTTTTTAAAGTGGTTATTAAATAGCATCAAGATGGGATTTCCTTGAAATAACCACCAGTTTTAGGACAGGAATTGAAATAAATAACGGAAACCATAAGAATAATTGTATCTGGAAAGGAGGAGCTGTGAATGGGCCCAAAGGGCAGATGATAGTCTGTTTGTTAAAGGGGGTGAATAATAGGGCAACAACATCACCTGGGCGTGGTCTCCTCTTTTTACAGGGGAATTTTATATTACTTGATAAAAAACAAAATTATAATCTGAACAGGTGGATCTATTCTATCTATTAATTTTTTTTTTTTATTTCCTTCTATCAAAAATTTTACGATTGATATATTTTATTTAAGAATTTAGCGTTTAATATCGTTCTTGACGGAACTTCCGGTTGTTTATTTAACTTCTCTATACCGGTATATAAAAGATATGTATGTTTGTCACAAGTTGAGGATTTCCATGAAAATTTTTTGGCTTCGATTAATTTAGAAGCCGCCCTCGGGTTTAGTGTAGTTGGTAGCGTTCTGACCCAAGACCCGCGG
Source organism: Euborellia annulipes (assembly GCA_023213315.1). Taxonomy (NCBI): domain Eukaryota; kingdom Metazoa; phylum Arthropoda; class Insecta; order Dermaptera; family Anisolabididae; genus Euborellia; species Euborellia annulipes. The sequence goes on from JAKCPI010005498.1 coordinate 7,525, forward strand.
ACAGGGCCGCAGACAGACTTGACGGGCCCCGCCCCCCCCCCATCCCTAGTTTTTTTTTTTTGTTTGTAAAAGGCTTTGAAATCTGGGTTTTTGGCTATGCTGGTACGGGAAAAAAATTATCAAACTTCCTTTGAACTTAAAGGGTCCGGGCCGCTCAGGAAAAATTTTCATGAAATGATTTTTTATTGAAATTTTAAGATTTGAACTTAAATGGCCCGGGTCCCTCAGGAAAAAATTTCAAGAAAATGAATTTTTTAATTGAAATTTTAACCATTAAAATTATTTGTTATTAGAATTTTAAGGTTGGAACTCAAAGGGTCCGGGTCCCCTCAGAGGGCGCGGGCCCCGGGAATATAGCCCCTCTGGCTCCCCCCCTATCTGCGCCCCTGGTCGCGAGTTCGGATCTCAGGCAGTCCGATTATTTTATTTAAACATTTGGATTCCAAATGGCTTAAATAAGAACACCTGGACCCCAAATATATATATTCAAATAACGGTTATCGTATAGTCTTATATGGCCTAAGATGCCGAAAAGACTGTGTGAATGTGTGTGTGAGTGTGAGTGTTTTTTTTAATTAAAAAATAAATTTTGAAGCTACCCATACCTTTAGTTTTGAAAAAATTAATTTTTTAAAAATATCCCTTATTCACTTCCTCCTCCCCTCAAGGGCAGAAACAAGTGGGGGAAGGGGGTAATTACCTCCCCCCCCCCCCCGAGATTTTAAAAAAATACTTTTTTTTTGAAAAAAAATTTATTTTTAATGTAAAATTTTAAAAATTAATACTTAAAAATTTGATTTGTATTTATATTGTGGCAAACAAGTACAGAATGCGCCTTTAAATTACCGAAATGCCCACGGGGCGTGGTGTAGAGGTTAGCGTTCTAACCTCATATACCAAACGTCGCGGGTTCGGACCCCAGGCAGTCCGATGATTTTATTTAAGCCATCTGGATACCAGATGGCTTAAATAAAAATGCCTGGACCCTAATATATATAAATTCATAAATAACGGTTATCGTAAATGCCTTATATGGCCTGAGCTGCCGAAAAGACAGTGTGAATGTGTGTGTGAGTGTGAGTGTGAAAGAGAAAAAAAGTGTGAATGTTTAAAAAAAAAAAAAAAATTACCGAAATTAAGAAAAAATTGTGTGCTGTGCAACCAGTCACACCAGATACTCCCCCCTCCACCGAGAAACACCTCTGGATCCGCCACTCCCCCCTTCTTTTTTTTGAAAAATAATATAAATAATTTTTTGGACTATCATTCTTAATTTTGGGGTTGATGAAATTAAAATCCAAATATAAATTTCTCCTTTGACCAGAGAGAGAATATGTACCGGCAGTTTGTGAAGCTTAACAAGGCTATACGGTTCCATAAACAGAGTCTTATAGAAGGGGTGTTCGCCGAAATCATTACAATATTGAGAGTATTACATTGTATATGAGAATAAAAGGAAGGGAATTAAATTAATTACTCTTGGATAGTTTTTTTTTTTTTTTTTAATATTTCATTTTCTATTTGCTTTGATGGTCGAATCAAAGATTAATTCTATCTAAAGTTGAGCGTCCGACCACTTTGAGGATTTCAGGGAGGCTAATCCTCAATTGAATGGCCGGGTAGTCAGTCAGTCAGTGTCTGTTGATTATGATGGAGTGACTCAGGCCTTTTTTTTGACCTCCTCCTCCTCCTCTTTCTCGTTCCTCATCTCTTTTGTTAAATCCCTTAATAGAGTGTTTAAGCGCAAAGTACACAGATGGCGACCAAGCAAAATGATTGTCAGACGACGTCTTCTTGCGAATAAAAAAAAAAAAAAAATCACCACCACCACCAACAGAAAATGCTTTGGTCCATTTGGCTCAATGAAACCTTATACTGGTCGCATATATGAGCCCTTTTTTTAGAGGGGCGGGACGACCCTCTCAATGGGGTCATTAACTAAAAGACATACGAGTATAGAGAGAAAGAGAAAAACGCCTCCCCTATAAAAGAGATAATAAACATAAAGAGAAATGTAATAATTACAAAACAAAAAAAACGCTCCTTCCATTCAAATAATTAATAACACTAAATTAATTGATTATTTATATTATTAACATAATTAGAAATGTGATGGTTATTTAAGGAACCGATGAGCTGAAAATTAAAAAGAAAGAAATATGGACAAATTCAGTTTGGCAAATAACTATAGGGTGAACAGAAATGTCTATGTATACTGTATAAACTATGTATGTATTTATAGTAGAAGGCAGCTTATTCTATTTTAGGCCTACTATCTATAGTATAATGAGATTTTTGGATTTTGATTTTAAAATACAAGGTCAGTTCAATAAGTCCGTGACTTTTTGAATTTTCCGCTTCTTAACTGAAATGGCAACACTGCTTCTGTGAGCAGGCAACTATCAGCTGAATCTTGAAATTTGAGCCAGCTAGTTTTTGTTTGACATCCATTAATAGCAGACTACTTCGTGATTTGAGAAGAAAATGGAAAAAAGTGAATTTTCAGTTTCCATGGCAAACATTCATGAATTGGGATACGAATTGCTCCCTCATCCGCCCTATTCTCCGGATTTAGCCCCGAGTGACTATTTCTTGTTTCCAAACCTAAAAAAATGTATCGGCGGAAAGAGATTTGACTCCAACTTTAAGAGAAAGTTGTGTGCTATGCGATCACACCAGATTTTTTTAAAAAAAATTCTTAACAGCTATTAAGAACTTTTGCTATTCATTCGGTTATTTGCCTCTTGACTGTGAGGAACGACTTCATTTCAAGAGCACTATTGAATAAAAGATGTTATTTTTGTATTGTTATTACACCTACTAAAGATTAAAACAAACAAAAAAAAGTAACAAAAGAATTTTGTACGTTATTTCGTCCTTTGAGCCGGATAAGCTTTAACATATTAATTAATTAAATACTAAATCTATATTGCCACCTTCAATCCCTATTGAATTAACAACTCCCTTCCAAGAGCACAACACCCCATTTTTCCCTTCTTTAAATCCTCGCCCCTCAAAAAAAAAAGAGATAATCCGCTTTTTTCGCTCCGTTAATCATAATACCTTTTGAGGGGCTTAGTAAGAGCGAGAGAGAGTGAGTGAATATCTTTATCTAAATTAAAACCAGTCCTGTGATAAGTTACACCTAAGAATTACCCCCACCTCAGGTGAAAACCCAAAGCCCCTCGCGACGTCGTCGTCGCAATTAGTAGGAAGACTCATCCCTTCTTCTATACCATCTACACTTAGAGGTGATTCACTGAAAGTGTATCTATCACATCACACAACCAATCCCATTACATCTCTCTCTCTCTCTCGTTGCGTGATTAAAACACCTGAGAGAGAGAAGGGAAGAGAAACAGCGATCAGATGGGCTAATAAAAATTCGATAAATATCTCTGATTAGAGTTTCAATTAATAAAAGTGCTTAAACATAATAGTAAATTTTATTTTCTATTAGGATAATTAATTATTTTAATCTCAAAGACTCGGTGTTTTTTTTTTTTTTTTTTTTTTCAAAAATATTCTTATTTTTGTAAATATTAATGATAATGAGATCTTTTAATTAAAATTAGATACTGGGGAAGTTCTTATATTATGATCAGGGATGGGTAAAATCCTTTAAAAAGGATTCCGATCTGCAGATCCGGCCAGTTCGGACGATCCGATCCATTAATTCGATCCGGCTGCTGCCAAATGATTAGCGAACCGATCCAGCGATTCAGCAAGTTCGGGCGATCCGACCCGGTTTTGAAAAAGAATCTCTGTTCCATTCAGCAGATCCAGATACGAGATTCAAAAATCCGATCGAGACTTGCGATCCGGAAATCCGATCCAGTTTCAAATGAAATTGCCGAAATAACATCTAAATTTGTACCAAATTTAACGAATGTTCTGAACAGAGTTGCCAATTTGAAAAAATAAACTTGCAAAGGATTAGAAATCCTTTGAAAAAGATCCCAAAAATCCAGAATTGCTAGTCCCCCCTAAAGGATTAGCGATCCGATCCTAAATCCAGAAAGCAAAAAGGATTTCGATCAAAATCATTAAATGCACCCCCGTTTCAATTTGGATCGCTATCTAGATCCAAGATCCAAAAATACTGGATCGGATCTTCGGATTTAAATCCAAAAAGATACCGATCCTGCCCATCCCAGATTATGATATATATAATAATTACAATTTGCTCGATTTTGGAAATAATTAAATTCAGACCCTTAATTCATAGTAGAATTTCATATGGAGGGACTGGCCGCACAGCACACTACTTTCTCATATCTTCGGCAATTGAAAGTTGTGTTCTGTGCTTGTCACACCAGATTTTTGTGTTGGCATATATTCAGTTTCCGCAGATATATTAGAATTTAAGATTTAAAACATTGAAAAATATTTATATTTTCTTGCAATGGCAATTATTTCTCCTATTGGCCTGTTTCCTACGAAGTATTAGTGATTTTTTATTAAAATAGCTAGAGCATTTTTGAGAAAATCAAAAAAAAATCGGGGACGGGCACAGCACACAACTTTCTCTTACCTTCGGTAATCGAAAGTTGTGTTCTGTGCTTGTCACACCAGATTTTTTGTGTCGACATGTATTTAGTTCCCGACAGTATGGAACATGAATTCAGATGTAAAATTTATAAGTATGGGAAAATATTTATATTTTGTTACCATGGCAACCATTTCTCCTATCTTCCCTATGAAATACAAGAGTAAAGTGGTCTTCAGAAGATTTCAATCGCAAAATGAGAATATACATTTTATAGAGAATCTAAAAAATAATTGATTTTTGAATTTTAAAAAAAATCGTTGGAGCAAATTTTGAGAAAATCGAAAAAAACTGAAAAAGTACATCAGTAAAGTACTAGTACTCTTTGGCCGATTTCGATTAAAAGCTTATTTTTCCGGTCCCGGGGGTGTTTAACTTAATTATAAAATTTCAACCTCCTAGCTCAATTCCTTCATGCTTAAAATTGAACACACCCCCCACCCACACACACACACACACACACACACACACACACACACACACACACACACAGACAGACCATGTCGCGAAAACCAGTTTTTTGGATTCAGGGGACCTCAAAACGTGAAGATCCATCAAAATCTCGACATCGAATTTTTGACATGAATCCAATACTTTCTCTCTATATATATATTACATATATACATAGGTAAGAGAAAGTAAAAACTGAAAAAGTACATCAGTAAAGTACTAGAACTCTTTGGCCTATTTTATTTAATAGCTTCGTGTTACGTGCCAGAGGGATACCTAACTTAAATATTAAATTTCAATCTCCTAGCTCTTTTCGTTCGTGAGAGATTTTGTTCACAGACAATAGGCAGACCATTTTGTGGAACTCAGGGAAACTTAAAAGGTGTATTTCCATAGGAATTTCGGCATAAATTTAATACTCTCTCTATATATTAACATATAGGTAAGATAAATTAAAAAATAAATTTATTAAATAAATTGAAAAAAATTATATATGCAAATTAAAAATATCTTTTTGATTTTATTGTTGTTGTTGTTCTTTTTTGCTCATCAAGATTGGATACATGAACACAAGTCGAGAGAGAGAAAGAGAGAAGTGCTCTTTGTATAAGATAAAAATATAGTACAGTAGTTAGAGAGGAAGGGAGAGAGAAAGTGCGCAAATCGGACAGATAAAGAGCTGCAAATCTTTAATTATGATGCATGGAATAGAGTGGTTGAAGAGAGAGAGAGATCTCGCGTTACAAAAAGCAAACCCCCTCGAGGGGCTACCCCCCCCCCCTCCTCTCTCCAGTCAATGAATGAATGAATGTTAAGGGCTGCTGGTGCTTTTATAATAGTAGAGGAGGGAAAAAAGATCAGCCTCCACCTTATTTTATATCTAGAGGGTTGATTTGCTCTAAACACATACACACTCACACACACACACACACGCAAGCACAGACAAGAGGGGAGAATGTAATTGCTAAAACCACCATCAGACAGACGGACGCACATGAAAACAAAATTAATCAAAAATCATCATAATAGAAGGGAAATTTAAAAAAGAACACAAGGTCTACTTCGCCCTAAAAAAATAAATAAAAATAAAATCTCAGGCAAATAGAAAATGAGTAGTTTTTTTGTTTGTTTTTTTATTAAAATAACTTTTACCACTTTGTAAATTTGAATGAGAGTGAAGCAGTATAAAATGAGCGGAGATAAGAATAATGCATATTTTTTAGATGCGTTCTTTGTTGTGATTCAAGAGACTTATTTAGACTTAAAGAGTTATTCAGTTTCACCACTCTTTTACTCTGTGGTCGAGTAGAATGTCAATCCCCCCGGGACTGAGAGGTAAGAGATTGATAAATCTCATTATTGATCACCTAAAAAATGTGGATTCGGATCTCAGGTAGTCCGATGAATTTTTGTTAAAGCTAATTGGATACCCATTAGTTTTTGGAATCTATTCATATTTCAATTATTGATAAAACCTTGTGACTTGAGAAGTCATAGGAATATTTAACAATGTGGGTATGTGTATTAGTTGGCTGGGACATCTGGCCCAACAACAAATAAATATTTTAATTTACACTAAAGGATGTGACGTACCAAGTGGCATATATGATGATAGGTGTAAGCTAGGTTCTTGGCAATGATGTTTTTTTCTTCGAATATTTCGAAAGCATTTAATAGCACTTCTTCATCAGCGGCTCACTCTAATGCCACATACAAGTAAAAGATTTCGGAGCGAAACATCAGAATTGAAGATCTATACATAATAATAACCAGCGCTCGCAAGCATTAAGGCATCATTGATCACCTTAAAAATAAGGGGTGTGGATTCAGATCTCAGACAATCCGATGAAGTTCAATATTATGTATAGACCTGTCATTCTGACGTTTCGCTCCGAAATCTTTAACTTGTATGTGGCATTAGAGTGAGCCTAAAAAGTTATTTCTTATTGCCAAGAATCTAGCTTACACCTATCATCAAATATTTTAATTATATAAATATTACCCAAGAAGTTTGTCACCTCGCATTTTTACTTTCTCTTAACTATGTATATATGTAATATATATATAGAGAGAAAGTATTGGATTCATGTCAAAAATTCGATGTCGAGATTTTGATGGATCTTTACGTTTTGAGGTCCCCTGAAACCAAAAAAGTGGTTTTCGCGACATGGTCTGTCTGTGTGTGTGTGGGTGTGTGTGGGGTGTGTGTGAGTGTGTGTTCAATTTTAAGCATGAAGGAATTGAGCTATGAGGCTGAAATTTTATATTTAAGATAAACACCCCCCGGGACCGGAAAAATAAGCTTTTAATCAAAATCGGCCAAAGAGTACTAGTACTTTACTGATGTACTTTTTCAGTTTTTTTCGATTTTCTCAAAATTTGCTCCAACGATTTTTTTTAAAATTCAAAAATCAATTATTTTTTAGATGCTCTTTAAAATGTATATTCTCATTTTGCGATTGAAATCTTCTGAAGACCACTTTACTCTTGTATTTCATAGGAAAGATAGGAGAAATTGCCATGGTAACAAAATATAAATATTTTCCCATACTTATAGATTTTAACATCTGAATTCCAATGTTCCGTACTGTCGGGAACTAAATATATGTCGACACAAAAATCTGGTGTGACAAGCACAGAACACAACTTTCGATTACCGAAGGTAAGAGAAAGTTGTGTGCTGTGCGCCAGTCACACCAGATTTTTAAAATAATATATTCAAATAATAGCACCGTTAAGGTGATTTGTGACGAATTGAAAAAGAATGTAAAGAATTATTTTAAGACAAAAAATCATATTTTCTTTAGATGACTAGTTTTTAAAACTTTTTCAATTTTTTTCTCGGAGGGGAGTTCGCATCCCGTCCCCTTTAATCCGTCCCTGTTACTTGGGAATTCCCCCGAGAATAATACCAAAGCAACATTAGGTGTTTTTATTGAGTCTTAGGCCTAATATTAATATATAGGCTATATCAATCAGATCAAGCAGAAAATTAAATGGTACACAATTACTCCTGCTTAAGTTTCCCTAAACTTGATATGAAAGTTGGCCTCCCCTCCTCTTTGCTAAGCAAGGGTCTTTATCCTATAACAATAGCTTAACAACCCCTACAGAGCATAAATTGGAAAACTTAAGCTGAATTAGCTAATTTTGTGCTTTGTTATTATTTACAATTGGATTTTGTTTTAGGCACTCGAAAATAATTCAGAAAGTTACGGAAAACGTAAATTTTTCTTTGGCGATAAATAATTTATACATTTATCGTTGGATAGAGAATAATAGGCATAAATTATGAGATTAATTGCGAGTGGAGTTTTCGATAGTTTTATTTATTTGTAAACTTGTTAGAGCCTTCATGAATTGTTTAATGATATTAATTTGCACTCACATTTTTAGCTTTCCATTTTATTTTTATCAAATAGTTTGAATTTCATATTTATTACCTAGAAAATGTATCCCATATTCGGCTTCCCTGTCTGTTCGGTGCTCTTAACCGTTTTTTTTTTTTTTTTTCTAATAGAAGAATTTAATGTTATTTTTCCATATTTAAGTCTCATTTCAATTTTTATTAGCGGAGAGAAGAGGTGAGGAATCCCTCTCTGAAATATTTAATGTTATTATTAATAGACCCCGATCCCGGTATCCCGGGATCCATGGGTGCCGCTTGATTGACTAAAGCTCATTTATACCATGATCTAATTTACAAAGTCATATCCAAATCAGTTCTCAAATTAATCAGGAGTAGTGGCTGAATGTATGAAATGAATCAGAAGTCATGCTGTTTGACGAACCATTCACCTCCACATATACAGTATATGTATACTAGTGCAAACGCCTTCGGCGGGCTTTCCCTAGCCAGGGGGCTGCGCCTGGACGCTGCCTTCGGCGAGCAAGTTTATTCCCAATTTGGGATATTTCTGTTGCAATGCAAGTGTTAAGATGTTAAGGAAGGTCTTTATTCAAGCGAGGCGAGGGTACCTATTGGGAACAGCAAAAGGGTCTGTTTATGACTGTTTAAAGGGTCAGTCACCTCTCTTCGTTTTCAACTGCTGGTAGCCCCACCCCCAGCCCATAGTCAGGTAGGAAGCTGGTTCACACAGCATAAAGGACGCTCTCTAATTTCTAGCCAATTTGTTGATTTTGTGTTCCCATATTGAAGAAATTTGATTATAATTAATTTTCCAAAAAATTTAAGAGATTCAAATTATTACTACGTTACTCCCAGAGCCATATACTATATGTATACTTAATTTCAAATGGATTCATTGAAAATTGTGGATTTCTATAGAACATATACATACATATTTACATACATACATACATTTTTCCCATTTCATTTTTTATATATAGATATATCATTAGCTTGAACTTCGTGGTATCACTTGACAAAGAATACAAATAATTTGTATTAATAACAGCTACAACTCTATTTTTTGTATAAAAATTGAATATGCTCTTTGAAGACTGAAGATGAGGGTATATCCCAGCCGAAATATTCATAATAAAGAGTGCTTAATCACGAGCTGCCCAAGCTGTGAAAGGAAGTCCTCTTCTTTGTATGCCTGTTTCTTCCTTCCTCTTTCCGTGCGACGGGCCAGCCTGTTCTATTCTTCTTGGTCGCATAAACACATGATAGGGTTGGGGGAAAATGTGAGGTCCACCAACCCCGCATCGCGGGAATAAGGCGAGGATCGAAAAAGAATTGCCTTACCTCCTCATCATTCTCAAATTAAATTATTCTTTTCACCCCTAATCTGAATTATTCCTGCTCTGTAAAATTCTACACAAGCTGAAAAAGTAAAAAAATCTCATAAATATTAGTGCATAGAACTCGTAGATATTCAGTTTCCGATGATAATGTTTTAAATGATGCAGATTGCAGAGAGTGTGATTCCGGGAGAAAAAAAAAACAGCAAAATCTTTCAGGAAAATATTTCGGCCTGATCATTCTCAGTGCAAGATATAATTAATTGGCAGTTCTTCGTCTGGTGTTGTAAAAATTTACATCAAGAGTGGAAGAGAAGTAGACCATTCAAGTATTCGTTCACGGGATATTCAGTTTCTTATTAAATTGAGATCCGGCCCTTAAAAGGGGCAAGGGTTTTCAATTCTTAATCTGAAATAAGAAAATTCACTTCCTATTAAAACCACTATGGAATTCGGTCGAGTAGTTTTGGACCTCTACCGTTACAAAAAGACATACATATAGAACTACAAATAAACTCTTCTTCTATATAATATATATAGATATAGAAGAGAAAAAATCTAATTCATTTCTATATCTTAATTTTTTTTTACTTTAACCTTTAGAAAAGAACAGAAAAAAAGGGAAGTGTTGCCTAAGAGCGTGTCTCGAATGTTCTTTCTTGTTACAGATGACAGAAATAGGCCATTGAGGTTTGACTTTAATAGCAACTCTTGGAGTCACTTGATGCCTTTCTTTTCTAATCTCTCCGATTGATTTTGGTCAATTAGCTGATTGGTCGACGTAATAAAAGAGAGCCATTCATTCTATCTCCTCTTTTTATTTTCCTTCTTTTCAAACAACATAACAATAATAATTCTTAAAAGAAATAAAAAAGTCTTTTTCTTTTGGATTTTCAAACCAATATCTTGTTCTCTCAATAAAAATAAAATTTCTATTAGAAATACATGTGAGTAGGAAAGAAATCGGAAACAATTTTGTAGTTTTCAGGGGTTTTTAGAGCTTGTTATTGTTAAGACAGGATGTACTTGTTATAGACAATCAGAAAGCTTTTCACAGTCTATTATTGAACTATTTTGTTCCTTATTTTTTTAAATAATTATTTTTTCTTAAATAATTTATTTAGATTTGTTTTTTTTTTTATTGGAAAGAAGTTCTTTTACTAGTCTTACGGCAGGGTGAATTGGAAGAAAACATCACGTAAACAGCAGTAACAAAAATGCTTTACATCGCCCGAATGCCGGCGGAGGAAAACTAGGCTAGCCGAACTTCGGTCCTAAAGGGGTTCCCACGACCCCAAACGTTATTTTTTATTTTATTATATAAGGACTTTTTCGGCATTTAAGACCATTTAGGCTCCTTATTGATTTTCCCTTGTGTCTATGTTAATTTCGATTCAAAAGGAACTTTTTACGCATTTAAAAAAAAAATTTCCAATTCTTATGAAATTTTGTATTTATTTAGGATTCTCTATTGTGTATAAAATGACCACATAATAATACAACTTTCTCTTACCGAAAGGTAAGTTGTGTGCTGTGCGCCAGTCACACCAGATTTTTTTTAATATTATAATAATATTCTTTTGTTTAATTATTTCTCTCTCTCTTTGTACTCTATAACCTCTTCACTGTATATTTGCTAATGGTTCCCCTTAATCTAGTTAAATGTAATAATTTAATATTTTGTTTGTAAACTGTTTTGTAAAGTTGGCAATGCGATATCCATGTTTCATCCTCTGGGCTACATTCTAACCGGTTGCGCCGTCGTGTAGTGAGTTGGCGCCCAATTAGAACATCTCTCTCTCTTTCTAGCACCCAGCCCAACCCCCATTAAGGGTAATACTCTCTCTCTCTTCCTCTACATCTTATCGCAGTCTACTGCCTGCTTGCTTGCCTAATTGCATCCTTATTCCCCCTCTCCCACTTCTTAACTACAAAACCACTCAAACAATATCATCTACACAAGATCAATAAGAAAACAACACAATTAAGGGTAATTAGGATATACCTGTATTTTCAATTCATTTCGAAATATGGGTTAGGGTGAGTCGTTTTCCCACATTTTTTTCGGAGCGAAATGTAATACCCGGCAAAAGTGGCCCACCCAGATGGACATTACAGATATAAATTTTTTTTTAAATCGGACAATATCTTCTGTGAGAATTTTAACCTCAAAATTTTGAAATTTCTACCGAAAATCCCAAAATTGTCAATCATTTTCAAAACTTTGAGGTAATCCGTAGCACACTTTACTATTGTGTCCATCTGGGCGGGCCACTTTTGCCGGGTATTACATTTCGCTCAAAAAAAAAGTGGCAAAACGACCCACCCTATTAGGCACTATACAGAAACTTTAGATTTTATATAAATACCAGAGTTAATCAAAAATACTGTAATTTATATTTATTATTGTACTAAAACTTTAATTAATACATTTTATATTATAATTAGAAGTAGCTACCTATCATCATATTTGAGTTATTAAAGTTTGTAATCAAATCCATCCATCGCTCTTTAAATTCCCCCCACTTCTATCTCTAAAAGATAAGGGATGATAGTCCTATAATTTACCGCGCATTGACGTCATATACATGTTAATCAGACAGACAGGAGCATTTCGATTTCAAAAGCGATCCTATTTATGATAGATATGATGCAGACAGACAGACGGGCGGTTTTATAATGTAGTAGCAACAGATTGCACCTCCACCCCTTTGATGTATGTCCGTCTGTCTATCTGAAATTTATTATATTCTTTCTATATACGCCATGTCAATGATACGTCTAAAATTTCAAAAAAAAAAAAAAGAAAGAAATATACAATCAGAGTTCCAGATTGTAATTATGAAGTGAATTTCATTGGGCACCTGTATTCAAGGCTTTATAGATGCGAAATCTACGTATAAGAAAAATTCACTTTGTAAAAATACTATATTACCATCCTGTTAGTAAAAGAGAATTTCAAAAAAATACAAGTTAATTGCTTTTACTTTTTCTTACCTCTATATATGTTAATATATATAGAGAGAAAGTATTGAATTCATGTCAAAAGTTCGATGTCGAGATTTTGATGGATATACACGTTTTGAGGTCTCCTGAAGTGGTTTTCCCAACATGTTTTGTTTGTCTGTGAACTGAATCTGACTTCAATCCGGTAGCTCAATTCCTTCATGCTAAAAATCTGTCCACACACACACACACACACACACACACAGACCAATTTGCGGGACCCACTTTTTTGGACTCAGGGGACCTTAAAACATGTATATCCATCAAAATCTCGACATCGAATTTTTGACATGATCGCAATACTTTCTCTCTATATATATTTCATATATAGGGTAAGAGAAAGTAAAATCAATTTAAAATGTATATTCTTATTTTGGCATTGAAATCTAATAAAGCAGACTTTACTATTGTACTTCATGAGAAAGGAGAAATAGTTGTTACCATGGTAACAAAATAGAACTATTTTTCTTTGTTTATAAATTTTATATTTTGCCCCCGAGTTTGGCGTAGTAGGTAGCGTGCCTACCTCCTATACCAAACGTCGCGGGTTCGGACCCAGGCAGTCCGATGATTTTATTTAAGCCATTTGGATACCAGATGGCTTAAATAGAAATGCCTGAACCCCAAATATACGGTATATATTAATTACAACGGTTATCGTCTAAAGTCTTAAATGGCCTGAGTTGCCGAAAAGACAGTGTGAATGTGAATGTGAATGAGAAAAAAGTGCGAATGTTTAAAAAAAAAAAAATTATATTTTCAATTCAAATGTACCATATTGTCGAAATATATGTCAACACGAAAAATCTGGTGGGACAAGCACAGAACACAACTTTCGATTACCGAAGGTAAGAGAAAGTTGTGTGCTGTGTCACCAGTCACACCAGATTATCATTTTTATGATTTTTATTTCGTTTTTATTTTCTCTTACCTAAAGTTATCTAAGAAAGTATTGCATTCATATTAAAAATTCGATGTCGAGATTTTGATGGAAATACATGTTTTGAATCCTCAGAATTCCAAAAATGTGGGACCATCAAAATAGTCTGTCTCTATGTTTATCTGAGTGTTATCAATTTAAAGCAAGAAGGAAAAGAGCTCTGAGATTGAATTTAGATATTTAAGTTGTGTAATCCTCTGAGACTTGAAATAAGCTTTTAAATAAAATCAGCCAAAGAGTACTAGTACTTTACTGATGTATTTTTTTAGTTTTTTTCGATTTTCTCGAAATTCGCTGAACGATTTTTATTAAAACTAGTAAATCACTTATTTTTTTATGTGATCTTTATGTCTACATGTACGACTCATTTTGTTCTCAAAATCGTTTGAAGCACACTTTACTCTTGTACTTAATAGGATAGAGAAATGGTTCCTCTGGTAATAAAATATAAATATTTTTCAATCCTTATAAATATTACATATTGAATTCTAATCTACTGTAAATATGTGTCGACCAAATAAACTGATTTGTCCATCATGTGTGTCCATGATGGAAATACTGTACATGTTTTGAACAGAACACAATTTTCAATTACCAAAGAACTGTGCCCTAAAACCAGTCATACCAGAGTTTTTTAATTTTGATTTTTTCGGAGCGAAATCTTATAAATAGGCTCAGTTCTAGTAAAGTTAGGGCTTTAAAATTGTATATCGATTTCTGATGTTAATGCAATATATGTCATCTTTGACATACTTGTATTTCAAATAACTTCAAAATGTTTGAGATCTTAACTGTTGTCAACAAAATTAAAATGTTGAAAAACTTTAAATAAAACACGGCCGTAAAAATATGTATCTCATAGTCTGGCCAGGATCGGAATTGGAGAAATGTGCACTAAAAATACTCAAAATCAAAACTATAAAAAGTTTGCTTCCTTTCTCTCCATAAAAGTGGAAGACAACGCCCAACTATCTTAGGAATTCCGAGATCGTCAGATCGATTATGCTAGGAATATATTATTTAATTCTTTCAATTTGTAAAAATGAATTGTAAACATCTCTCAAACTTAGTTAATGGACTTAATCTAATAATATCAACAAAACAGTGCTGCTCTCATTTACTTTTAAAAACGAACTTGAGTAAAGTGTTAATGTTGGTAGGAGATGTGAGGGGGTTGAAAGTCGAAGTCAGAGAGAGAGAGAGAGAGAGTAGGGATAAGGGTAGTAGTTAAGAGGGGGTGGGGTTGACGTCGAAGTCGACGTCGACGTGGCTAGTTAGGCCCCGGTCTGTAAGCCCACTTGTTACAAGCTGCAAGAGGGCGTTAGTGTCGCCCAGCAAAGAAAACGCCGCCACAGGGCATTATCAATATACACACGGGCACGGTGTGTGGGTGATAAGAGGGCGTGGCTCTGATTGGCTGGGCGGCAGCCAATCGCAGCCAAGCCCGGCAACTTAAGGGGTGGCCTCCCCTGCAGGGCTATTAGAGGTCGTTTGCGGTGGCAGCCACCCTCTCACGAAATTCTATTAACCACCTCACTTAATCTATTATTAATTATTACGACTTTTTTGTTTAGGCCTATTAATTTAATATATCTATAGATACTCTTACGTTGATTATAAAAATCATCATGGCTATTCACAGTTTTCAAATAAAAATAATAATCAATCAAGAAAAATTGTGATTTTTTTTGTTGATAACTCGTTATAAGTAATTGGTCTGTTTTGAACGTTATTATATTTTATTTTTATATAATAATAAAAAAAAACTGGTGTGACTGGTCGCACAGCACACAACTTTCTTTTAACTTCGGTAATCGAAAGTTTTCTTCTGTGCTTGTCATACCAGATTTTTCTGTTTCGAAATATATTTAGTTTCCGACAGTACGGTACATTTGAATTCAAAATGTAAAATTTATAACAAGAATAAAGTGGTCTTCATAAGATTTCAATGCCAAAATGAGAATATAAATTTTAAAGAGCGTCTAAAAATTATTTGATTTATGAATTTTAATCAAAATCGTTGAAGCAAATTTTGAAAAAATCGAAAAAAACTGAAAAAGTACATCAGTAAAGTATTAGTACTCTTTAGACGATTTTGATTAAAAGCTTATTTTCACTCCCGAGGGAGGTGCATAACTTAAATATAAAATTTCGCGAAAACCACTTTTTTGGATTCAGGGGACCTCAAAACATGTAGGCCTATATCCAACAAAGTCTTGACATCGAATTTTTGACATGAAACCAATACTTTCTCTCTTATATATATAAAGATATATAAGTAAGAGAAAGTAGCCCTCGGGGCTTGGTTTAGAGGTTGGCGTGCTAACCTCGTATACCAAACGTTGCGGGTTCGGACCCCAGGCAGTCCGATGATTTTAAAGTGAAATTATTTAAGCCAATTGGATACCAAATGGCTTAAATAAGAATGCCTGGACCCCATATATGTATATTAAATCAATAATGGTTATCGTAAATGCCTTATATGGCCTGAGTTGCCGAAAAGACAGTGTGAATGTGTGTGTGAGTGTGAGTGTGAATGAGAAAAAAGTGTGAATGTTTTTTATAAAGGAAAAAAAAAAAATAGAAAGTAAAAAAATATTAGTAATTTAAAGTCTCAATGGCCTCTAATCCCGAAAAGATTTAAAGAGAGGAGTATTTTTTTGCCGACCCAAAGTAAAGTAATAATACTTTTGGAGTTTTTTTTTTTTTTTAAGTTAAAAAAATGGAATGCTATAAAATTGTGTTTTAAATAGGCTAGTTTTGAGGATAATGTTTGTCACCGGTGAATATATTATTTTTTCGGGAGGGGGGACATAATTTAAGATCCCACCCCAGCAGAAAATTATTCAAATAATTATTTATTGTATGATTATTTTCAGGACGGGGGAATATTTGAGATTTTCTTTTATTAAACGAAAATTTACATTCACATATTTAAAAATATAAAATTTATTTTCAAAATAAATAAAATTGGGGGTCCAAGCCATTTGCCTCCCTTTTTCCCTCTCTTATATGCGCCCATAATATGTGTATGTCTTGCCTTTCGTCATTGATAACTCAAAAATAATTATTAAATAGTGACGTGAAATTTCGTTTATATAAGGTAGACCTAAATAAAGTATGAAATTTTTAGCAAACATCCTGGAGTGCAGCGAGTTAAAAAAATAGCGTCGTTTTTCGGTTTTATAAAAGAAAAAAAAAAAAAGAATAAATGAAATCATCATTCATATAGGTATTTTATTTATTTAATTCGCCATTTAATAGAGAGAGATACTATCTCACTTTTTATTTAATTATTTCTACTTAATTTTAATGCAAAATAATTACTCCCCTCTCCCTCTTTTCTCTTCCCTCTGCATGTAATTATATCACATCGACTTTAGATATAAATTGAAACGCTATAACATCATTCAATATCCCCGCAAAAAAAAAGAATTTCATTAATGATAATGATCATTTCATCAAATGACGATGATTTTCCAATCAAGTGTCAATTAAACATCATTATTTCCAAAATGATGATTTGTAATATCATATATACTATATATATTTATATAATATTCTCTCTGGTTTTTTTTTTTTTACGACCCCTAATGAATATATTTTACATTTCGTTTGATAAAAAAATACTTTATTGATGTCAAAGGGATGGATGGAATTATTATTATGATTTTTTTTTTAATGAGAAATAATATATAAACATGGATGAAAAAATACATAGATAAAAGTAATAGGCGTAGAGGGAGGGGGAGGGAGGAGAATGCAAAAAAATTTAAATGTATAGGGTGTCTCAAAATATGTAAGTAGATTTTTTTGAGATAAATTTATTTCAGAAATAAATTCAATTACGGCCGATTGTCTTAATCAAAACGTCAATGTTGTGATTATTAATGAATTACTCGTCTCTGTATGGCCTTAAGGGGTAGGCAAATATTAATTTTGAATTGAGAGAGAAAGAAAAGGAACAACCAGTTCATGTTAGTTATTGTTACAATCCCTTCAAGTTCTGGGGAGAGAAAAAATAGTACCATGATATTTCATGTGTTAGTACAAGTAAATTACTAATTTATTACTGGAAGATAGGCAACCGAATAATCACCTCACTAATTTTAATTTCTCTTACTTATATATGAAATATATAGAGAGATAGTATTAGCCTATGATTATATCAAAATTCGAAAAATGACGAGATTTTGATGAATATACACGTTTTGAGGTCCCCTGAATCCAAAAAGTGGGTCCCGCGAATTGGTCTGTGGCCCTCGGGCTTGGGAGTCAAAATTTCGACATCGAATTTTTGACATGAATCCAATACTTTATAGCCTATATGTATATTAACATATACATATAGGTAAGAAAAAGGAAAAGGTGGGACCGTGAGATATTGACTTGGGTTTCAAGGGGATTCAAAAAGTTTAAGAAGCATTGTTTTAGAGCATTTACAGTAGGACCGCCGTGGTGGGGTCGGCGAATGGGGGGGGGGGCATTAGAAAAAAAATTCTATGGAAATAAAATTATTTTTTATTTAAACTTGCAAATCCTGCATCTATGTTCAAAAAGGAAAAATTAACTAATAATAAAATAATTAACTATATTTGAATAAATTCTCTTACTGTTCTAATTAATGAATCCTATTTTAATAATAAAATAAATCCTTTCTAAATAATAAGATGTGACAGATGACTTTTTGCAGGTCCGAATTAAGAACGAAATTAGGTCTCTATTCAAAAGAAGTTCAGAGATCTATTTCGTTAGAGGCTACTCATCTTTTCATACAATTCAAATTTTAATTAATATTGAATGTTATTTTTTTTCTTTTTTTTTAAGGTACAAAATAAAAAGTTTAAGCTACAAAGTTGGCAACCCTGGACCGGTTTGTAAGCTATTAGGTCTCGAATCGATCAGGAGAGGTGAGCAATTTGATTCCCTCGATTTGTGTGTGTGTGTGTGTGTATGTGTAGAGAGAGAGGGGGTTGGGGGGGGTGCATGGTAGAAGGCGCCATCAGCCGAGGGCTCTGATCTCACCCCGGGGATCTCCTCACCAGCCTAGACTGCATATAAACTACAACTTTGGTACTTTATGATAAAGTCCGGGTGAAGAAACAAACAAACCATGTAGAAAGCGATTACAACTACATTTTCAGAATTTATTTCTATATTTAACTTATAATAATAATAATAAAAAAATCTGGTGTCACTGGTCGCACAGCACACAACTTTCTCTTATCTTCGAAATCATCGTAATCGAAAGTTGTGTTCTGTGCTTGTCACACCAGATTTTTTTTGTGACGAGATATATTTAGTTTCCACCGATATATTAAAATCTATAAACATGGGAAAATATTTATATTTTCTTAACATGGCAACCATTTCTCCTATCTTTCCTATTAAGTTCTAGAGTAAAGTGGTCTTCAGAAGATTTCAATGGCAAAATGAGAATATACCCCAGCTAGCAGAACCTCGTCAAAATGACGTCCGAAATTGGTCACACTGTAAAAAAAATTTTGATGATTTTACAATTTTTTTGTTGTAAGCAAATTTCCAAGACCAATAGATACTAAATTTACTATACAGTTGAATTATATTTTTACAAAACTCTTTGCAAAAATCGTTTACAAATGTGTGGTAATTTTACAAATATTTAGCAATTTTACAATCCAAATGTTTGTAATTTTACTAATATTTAGAAAAAAGAAAAAAAAATTTACGACTGGACCCATAGGTTATTGACCTTTAGGGGACGTCTCTACCTGGATGGAGTGAAGTAAATATTTTTATTTAATGAAAAATTCCTCCAGGATTTGAACACTGACCTTTTTGGTAGAAGCCTTGCTGCCTAGTCCATTTGACCATCGAATCACCTGTTAACTAATGATCTATCTCTGCTATTTAGCATTCAAGTATGACCTCATTGTAAACTATTTTTACTAAATAATAAAATAAAAAATAAACTTAAAGTTATCTTAATATTATTATTTTTTGTATTATTATAACTTAAATAAATCCTTATAGTGCCAAAAATGTCTTTATTAAGAAAGCTAAAAAGCAGTCGAAACAAAGTCGGCCATGTTGGCAGCCTTAAAAGGAAAATTACTATACCCTTGTATTGTAAAATTAGAAACCTTTTTGTAAAATTACAAACCCTTTTCTAAAATTACAAACCGTGTTCTAAAATTACAATGCCGTTGTATTCTAAAATTAGAAATCGAATGGTAAAATTACAATATTTACTCTAATTTTCCAAGAGAATTGTAATTTTAAAATGTTTTTTGGTTGTAAAAATTTTTTGAATGCATAGATTTGTAAATTTAGTATACAAATGTATGGTAGTTATCATTTACAAGGAAAATTTGTAAATTTACTATACTAAAACATTCTAAAATTAAAATTCATAACTGGTCAAAAGACGTCAAATGACTAATTAAAACCTTAAATAAAACGTCTTTTTTGTAACGTCTTTAAAACGTGCAAAATATCACATTATAAAGACGTACCGATCACGACACTTATTATTACTTTCTCTTACTGTACTGTCGGAAACGAAATATATGACGACACAAAAAATCTGGCTTGACAAGCACAGAACACAACTTTCTCTTACCTTTAGTACACAACTAGGTAAGTGACTGCTGTGTGACTGGTCACAGATTTTTTTTACAAAATAAAGCCTTAATCATGAGAGGGTTTAAAGATACATTTTTTAATCTATAGTTTTTTTTAATTAAGGTTCTCCTCCAAGGCTATCTTTTAAAATAATTTAATTTCCGAAGTTTGATTAATTAAACAGCCATTAAGGGCTCAAAGAGAGAGAGAGAGAGAGAGAGAGACAGAATGAGACCACCCCTTGAGGCGATGTTACTTTTCAGTATATGTGCTATGTGTATGTATATATTAATACATACGTACATAGTATGTCTGTCCGTCTATTAGCATCGGGTGTGGGGGTTTTATTCAATTAAGCTCCAGTTGCAGTAATGCGACAGAGGTTTTTACTCGCTGGCCATTAGCCTATGCGGAGACAGGCGGACGGACGGACGGACGGACGGACAGACCGATGGACGGACAAGGTGCAGCAGCTCACCTTTTATCTTTCACGGCTTGCTTTTATTTTATTTTAGCATTCTATTATTATTATTATTATTATTATTATTATCACGTTATTCACACTTACTAACGTATTTATCATGTTGTTATATTTTGTTTTAATTTTTATAGTTTAATAAATGGATCAATTAAAATATATGCTATTTATATTACGCTCTTCTCCATAGTTTATACGCAAATTTTAATTATTTTTTTTAGTCATGATCTTAGCACAGAGGGTTTTTGCAATGTTGGGTAGCGAGGATGCAGCCAAAGAGGTTTTTCTTTGGTCCAAAACCTCTTTGGCTGCACCCAACATTGCAATATCTACAGCCACTAACTCAACCACAGAGGGTTTTTTTTCTAATGGTCATTAATTCGCTTCCCATTCAAATCGACAATCATTTATTTAAATTAAGCAGAGAGTGAATATAAGGTTTTCAGAAAATTTGTAATTTTAATAAAAATTCTAAACCCGGCCAATAGATCAATTTAAACGATTTGCCTTAAAAAATCCGAGATCAAAAAAGGTTTTTGAATTTACGATTTCTTTTATTGAAGGCTACATCTAAGATTATTTTTCGCCCTCGAGTCTTGGTGTAGTGGTTGGCATGCTGGCCATTTGTATCCGGGTCTAGGAGAATTCAATTGAATTAGATACCAATCAATTGAAATAAATAGGGATGAGGTTTAAATGGCTTCAGATGTCAAAAAAGACCTTGAATTCAATTTAAAAAAAAAGATTATTTTTCAGTTTCTATTGTTAGGTCAGAAGTTTGTAAAGTGACGTGCATCTGTTTAGCTTATCAGTGAGTGTATTTTCACTGAGATGATCGGATTATCTTCGCCTGCAGCGGGTTCTTGAATCCCTTAGATGATCATGATGGAGTTGCACTTGAACATTTGCTCGAGTTGGTCAATTCTTTTGAAGTTTTCTCTTTTTAGGTCCTCCCTACCCTTTTTGAGGTCCTCAACGATTTTAGTCAGCGCAGTTTCGAGTGTCCTGACCAGCTTGTCCAAGAAATCCTCGTTCTTGAGAAGGTCTTAATTGTCTTAGTCGCTTCAGTGTTGATTCTCGCGGCCATAATGGCACTATTTAGATATTTTCGAATGAAAAGACACTAACAAAGTTATATCAAAGGTGACCGAGAAGGATGCCCCAAGAGCGAGATCTGCCTCAGACGCACCCAGTGAGCATGACAGTTTTTTTTTTTTTTTTTTTTGGGAGATGTTACATGATCTGGTCTCTCTTTCTGTGAGTGTGGCTGTATTCAATTTTAAGCATGAAGGAATTGAGCTGAAATTTTATATTTACGACAAAAAATCTGGTGTGGCAGAACACAACTTTCGATTACCGAAGTAGGGTTGGTAGATTCGGAGGCTGAATCGATTTTCGATTTTGATTTTTAAAATCGAAACCAAATAATCGATTTTTAAAAAAATCGATTTTTGCCTTTAAAAAATCGATTTTAATCGATTTTCGATTTTTTACAAAAAATCTTTCACTATGCCCATAAGTTGATTTTAAGGTTCTGCTTACGATTTCCAAGCGGTTTGTGGAGCAAGAAAAATAGAACGTTGCATTACTGATGCCCAAATCAATTTATTCCGTCTTTATAACTTCTTTAAAAACCAACACATTGTATATGGTATAACATATTTAGTGTTTATAACTTAAGTTTTAACGTTATAACGTAAATTTTAACAAACAAAGAGAACTAAACATCAGCTTCTATATTTCTCAAAAAATATGGTGAGACTCGTCGCACAGCACAACTTTCTCTTATCTTCAATAAGCGAAAGTTGTGTTCTGTCCTTGTCACACCAGATTTTTGTGTGGACATATATTTAGGGTCCGACAGTAAGCTTAAGGTACATTTGAATTCAAGATTTTTTTCTAAAACACCCTTTTTTCTCATTCACACACACATTCACACAGTCTTCTCGGCAACTTAGGCCATTTAAGACTTTTACGATATACGATATCCGTTATTGATAATACACACATATTAGGGGTCCAAATGGCTTAAATAAAATCATCGGACTGCCTGAGGTCCGAATCCGCGACTTTTGGTATACGAGGTTAGCATGCTAACCACTACACCAAGTCCCGAGGGCTGAATTCAAGATTAAAATTTATAATCATGGGGAAATATTTATATTTTGTTACCATTGCAACAAATTCTCCTATCTTTCCTATGAAATACAAGAGTAAAGTGTACTTCAAAATGAAAATATACATTTTAAAGAGCATCTAAAAAATAATTGATTTTTGAATTTAAATCAAAATCGTTGAGGCTATTTTTAAGAAAATCAAAAAAACTTGAAAAACTACCTCAGTAAAGTACTAGTACTTTTGGCCAATTTTAATTAACCGCTTATTTTCTCGCTCCAGGGGGTGCCTATCTTAAATTCCAACCTCATAGCTCAAATCCTTCAAGCTTAAAATTGAACACAGACGGACAGATCATGTCGCTAAAATCACTTTCTTGGAAAATCGAAAATCGGCAGTCAAAAATCGATTTTTTCGATTTTTCAAAACACTGAATCGATTTCGATTTTAATCGAAAATCGAAGCTCAAAATCGATTTTCGATTAAAATCGAAATCGATTCGAAACATACCGAAGGTATGCTGTGCGACCAGTTTTTTGAAATTTATTTAGTTAGTGTTGATAGAGAAGAAAGGATTCAAATCTACCTTAGCCAAAATAATATATAAATGTAAAAATTTCCCTCACCAAATAATAAAGAAGAGATTGCATGCCCTTTCTCTTTCTCTCCTTTTCTTCTTGTCAGGTGTTGAGCCGTGAGACGAAATTGATCCCAGAGATCGGCGCATTTAGAAATAAAACGATATGACGTCACCTTAAAAAAGAAGAAGAAATTGAGAGGGAGGGAAGAGTGACAACATCAACATCATCATCATCAGGAGCAAACAGCAAGCAAGCATCCTTATCTATCTTCACTTTGATTAAAGTGAGAAGAAGATAGAGAGAGAGAGAGAGACGCCCATCCAGTTGATCAACAAACAACAAAACGCCTTCGTAATTAAAACAGAGAGATCTCGTTCTCTAAGTATGATTAAACCCCAAAAGTAATCTTGGAATTATAATAAATAAATAGAGAGGAGATGAATTGAGCAGCGAGCAAACAATTCCCATATGGAAAGAAAGAAAACACGGGGCCAGGCAGGTTCTTAGCTGTAATTAAAGAAACCCTTACGAGATTAAATTTTATAAATGTACGAATTTATAATCAAATTTAAAACTGTCTATCGTATGCTCTAGTTCAGCCGTAGTCAACGTGTTCGCCAATAAATGAGCATTAATTGATTTTTTAATAAAAAAACAAAGTAATTTTCAAAAAATTATTTACACACATTTTTTTAAAAAATCTGGTGTGATGGTCGCACAGAACACAACTTGATCTTAACTTCGGTAATCGAAATTTGTGTTCTGTGCTTGTTACACCAGATTTTTTGTGTCGACATATATTTAGTTTCCGTCGATATATTAGAATCATTGTGAGTTTGTGAAACAAATGAATTTATTTAAATTTTATGTTTTTTAATGACAACAGTATGATTTTGTTTTGATTTTTTATCAAAATTAACGAAAAATGTCCTTTTTCTTCGTTGATTATTTCAAAAACTATTCAGTTTTCAAAAAAAAAATGTCAAAGATTAAAAACTTTTTAAAATAGAGTAATTTATCATAATATGACAAAAAAATTGAAAATTTCAAAATTTTTGAAAAAACTTATTACAGTAAAGTACTACTTCTAAGTGAAGTATTTTCTCCAAAAGTTGATAGAAATCTACAATTTTAGTGTAAAGGGTATATACCGAATTTCGTCGATCTGACTGCTTTGGTTTTTAAGCAATCGTGTTCCCACACACACACCCAGACGTAATTCCAAAAGAATATACACATTTGGTATATCCAAATGGCTTAAATAAAATCATCGGGCAGCGTGGGGTCCGAACCCGCGACCCTTGGTATACAAGGCTGGAACGCTACCAACTGCACCAAGCCGGAGGGCAAAAAAAATATAATTTTTATTTAATTTCAATTTTCAAAATTTGTTTGCAGTAGTTTACATAAATTAAAGCAAATAACAGAGAAAAAAATTAATTTCTCCTATTTTTAATTTTTAACTTTCATTAGACCATGATTTATTGAAATAACATTGAAATAACATTTGACATAAAAATTTTATATTTTTTTTAAACAAAGATTGTTTTTTTTTTTTTTTTTTTTATTTATTGTTAAAGAAAAAAGTTCAAATGTCAAATGGTTTGCGTTGCCAGGTTAGAAGCGTTGATCCTCTACTCTCAATGATTCTTCAAGCTAACTGTTTGTTAATCAGAATTGATTCTCAAAGCATGGAAAGGATGGGAGGAGTTTTTTTTTTTTTTTAATCATTGCTTATCGAGAAGAAAGGAGAAGAAAGGTGGCATGGATGAATGGAAAGCTGTAGCTGCTGTTGAAGCACTTTTCACGCCCAGGAGGGCAGGGGATCAACGTCAAAGGGAGTCAAAGGGACGACGAATGAGAAAATGAACAATAGACACACTATATACCACCCAAATATAACTGACTGCCTGACTCAATCCTCCCACTCTTCCTTTTTTCTATATTAATTGATTCCCTAAAATACATATTAGAGATTAAAGGATATACTTTTGGTTATGCGATCTTTTCATGTTTTTTTTTTTTTTTAATTATTCAAATGTATAATTATAAATACTAGAGAGAGCTATTAACTTGTATATTTCTTTATCGGTCATATCAACAAATATAATGAATGAACGAGTTCAGTAATGTATTTGCAATCAGCTTTAGGTTCATAAAAATGAATTACCAATTTATAAGAATCCATTAGTACCAAAGTTAAAAAAAATTGCAAACCTAAATCCCGGTTAAATCGGATAGCACAGTTTGTTAGATGCTTCCTTGCCTCTCGCAGTCTTTATTTTTTATTTTTTTTTAATATTATTAATAAATTAAATATAAAAGTGTAAAATGGCTGTTGAATTTTAATCTTAAGGAAAGTAGATGCGCAGTCAAGAGAATAAAAAATATTTTTTGGTCGACATTTTGGAAGTCAATCGTGTCCTTCTTCGGGACCAAAGGTTGTTATAAAACACACATATTTATACAATATTGAAATGAAAGAGGCATCTTTTTTTTGGAATTGGAAAAAACAACGCATTTCCATACACAAAAAGATGCCTCTTTCAATATTGTATAAGCGTGTATGGACTTAGTAGCTGGTGCGCCTTATTGCAAACAATAATAATAATAATAATAATAATAATAACAATATTGTATAAATATTCTACTGTAACATCTTTGGTTCCGAAGAAGGACGCGATTGACGTCGAATAAAATAATTTAAAAAAAAAAAAAATTGTTCCCTACGAATCTACTTTCCTTAAGATTAAATTAAATGTAGCCTATGTCGACACAAAAAAATCTGGTGGGTGAAAAGCTCAGAACAGAACTTTCACCAAAGTTAAAAAAGAAAGTTTTGTGTTGTGCTGTCAGTCACACCAAATTTTTTTTAATGAGAAAGTAAATCCTTATGGACCCTTGACGAAAAATTTTGTCCAGTGCCCGACTCTAAAAATTTTCTGTGGTTAATTTTTCGGCAACTTAGGCCTTATAAGACTTTTTACAATAACCGTTATTATGAATATATCGACGTTCTAGTTAGCAAAGTGCATAAATCCATTTTTGTTTATTTTTCAGGAGAGGCAAAAAACATTTCATTGTCATTGTTAAAGCCACTAATAAGTACTTTACTAAGTGCGGCAACTTTTCGAACTGAAAAATTTGAATTCCGCTCTTACCCAGTTCAGGGCATAAGGAGAATGATATTTTTCAACAGAAAATACAAAAAAATGATTTTCGAAAAAAGTGGAGTTAGACTCTTTTCTACTGAGAGCCTCGATACATATATTGGGGTCCAGGCATTCTTTTTTAAGCCATTTGGCAGAATTCAAGATGTAAAATTTATCCTATGAAGACCAAGAGTAAAGTGGGCTTAAGAAGATTTCAATGGCGAAATGAGAATATACATTTGAAAGAGCATCTAAAAAATAATTGATTTTTGAAATTTAATCAAAATCGTTGGAGCGAATTTTGAGAAAATCGAAAAACGTGTATATCCATCAAAATCTTGACATCGAATTTTTTACATGAATCAAATACTTTCTCTTTATATATATTAACATATATAGAGGTAAGAGAAAGTAAAAAGGCCACGTCAGAATAGAAAGTAAAAACTTATTTTTTTAAAGCCTTCCCCCTCTCCTAAATATCTCACTGTTATCTGATTGAATTTAGGAAAAAGCCGATCGTTTGTCATTTTGTTTGAAGGGCATAGTTATTCTTTCCATTTATGAGAATTCTATTAGTTAGAAAAGAGTGAAATTGTAATGTTGCTCTCTTCCCGTATAAAATACCCATTTAAATAATTTTTTTATGTAGTTACTCAAACAAATATTTAGAATTTTTTTTTTTTTTTTTGTAATTTAATTTTATTTTTCATCTGGGAGGTGTATTATTCATTCAGCGAGTCATTCATTTGATTCATTGATCCAGCAACAAGGTATTAGAGTGAGAGAGGATTACGTATTATTCTATCTAATCAAATGTGTCGATCGCTAAAAGCCACCCCTTGGCTTTGCTGAAAGGTCCGAACCGGGGTGTCATTGGCGCTAAGTGATGCATCGTCCATTACCCACCCACCCCTCATCATCATCATCATTATCATCATCATCATCATCATCAGTAGCCTGTGGCATCATCATAGGGTCAATTACGGCCAATCAAAGCCTCCGTAGCTCCCTCAAATCAAACAATGCTGGCTTTTTGCGATAATCTCCTTTCCGGTGGGATCCAAAATCACATCACTTTTATCTATTTTTATTTATTTGATGTATAATATTTAATTTAAAAAAAGGATTCAGGAAACCTCAAAACGTGTATATCCATCAAAATCTCGACATCGAATTTTTGACATGAATCCAATACTTATATATATGTACACGTTAATATTAACATATACATATAGGTAAGAGAAAGAAAAGTCTTATCGTAACAGCAGGCTTTTTATGTAAACACTTGCTTTGATGATTGCGACTAACTTAATGGGAATGAGTAAAATGGCGGGAAAATTTGTATCTAACTTCATGGGAATGCCTACAGATGGCGCTGATGTCGTTGCATATAAAAAGAGACGTAACGGTCTTGACGGTTAGTTCATTTGAGTCGGAGCAAGTGCACAGTACTTGATAGCGGCTGCAGAATAAACAGTCGAAACGTTGTATAGTATTTATATTTTTAATAAATAATTAATACCAAAATGTGGT
This sequence comes from Euborellia annulipes, assembly GCA_023213315.1. NCBI lineage: Eukaryota > Metazoa > Arthropoda > Insecta > Dermaptera > Anisolabididae > Euborellia > Euborellia annulipes. The sequence continues at coordinate 35,639 of JAKCPI010005498.1, forward strand.
CTATAATTAAAAATTCCCCTAATAATAATTCAAACGATAAAAGCTTTAATAAACACATTCGTGATAAAAATTTTTAAAATTAATATATTTAACATATTTTCCAAGAGACACATAAAATCGCATGAAACGTTTCAGCTGCATCCCGAGTAGAGTTAGCGCCACAACCGAATACCGTTCTCAGCGGCGTAACTAGCCTTTGAGGGCGGAGGGGGCGAAGCTCAACTGGGGCGCCGTTTTTCGTTCTACCTTTTTTTTTTTTAGTATTTGAATCTCGTTCGGGCTTTTTTTGTAATTTTTCTCCGGATTTGTGATATAAAATGAATTTATTATGAAATTTCCAAAAAAAAGCCGGAAATTTCGGGAAAAAGCGGATGCGAGGGGGGCGCCAAAAGCTTGATGCGCCTGGGCGGGAGGGGGAGAGCGCCCTCCTCGCCCCTACCCTGGATACGCTACTGGCCGTTCTGTGGACTAGTGGTAAGGCACATTGAGTACAAATCGGTGGATCATTGGTTCGAATCACTGATGTGCTCGAGACCGAAGCTTTGAGCTTAGTCAAGCAAACCATTTCTTTTAAAATAAATAAATCATCATTTTTTAATGACTTTAAATACTTTTAAGACAACACGTCCGACAACTAAACATTTTGGTTGTCTAAGCTCAAGGCTCCACTCTGGAGCACATTAAGCACTCGTGGCGCCGTTTCCAGGAATCCTAAATTCCAAGGAAATTTCTAATAACCGAATGCCGTGCTGTGGTCTAGTGGTAGGGCACAGGTAAGAGAAAGTAAAAATAATGGTAATAATATCAAAACAGTTGCTTACGTTTCGGTTCAGAATTTAATAAAAATTAAATTATAAATTAAAGATTCATTTATAAATTAGGTAATGACGAATTAATTAAAGTAGTGTAAAATGTGTTATTCGCCGAATTGTTCAATGAATCTGTTGGTTTCATGGTATTAAAATTGATAATAAAGATAGCCTCTCACTCTCTTTGGTACTGTACTAGTGGCTACGCAATAATATCCATTTCTCTCTCTCTTTCTCTGATTTTATTTGAACCCTCCTCGTTGACTTTTTGCAAGCACAAAGGCCCCGGCTATTCGCATTCGCCCATTCTCTCCTTTTCTTTTCCTCTCTCTCTCTCTCTCTCTCTCTGTCTGTGTGTGTGTGTATATGTGTGTTCGCTTCAGCAATCCAACCAACCCCACGCACACACAATCAAAGAACTACCAGAGATGAACCTTCAACGCCTTTTTTTTATACGTAAATAGCCCTTGGAATGGATTCGTTTTTATGTTTATTGAAAAAGTTGGCCGCACTGCTTTTTTATACCCTTCCTCTCTCTTTCCCTTTCTATCTATCTCTCTTTTACTTTGACCGCATATCCTTAAAAAAAATTTCCAAAAATGATAATAAATAAAATGTTTTTTTTTTTTTTTTAATTTGGAATATTTTTTTTTAATATTTAATTAACAGAGACCACCGAGAATGTAATATTTATATATAACTTCAGTCCGGATTGTAATGTTATTTTTGTAAGGACAGGAACTGTTTTGGCCATCTATTGATTCCTTTTGAAATTGCTTCTATGGAACGTTCAATATCCAGTTGTTTTTTATTATAGATAATTAAGTATGCCCTTTCTGTGCTATGTTTGTGACTCCAGGAAGGTTGTTTTTTAATTAAAAAAAGATCCGAAAAAAGACATTGACACTCTAATCGGACTAAGAAGATTATTTTTTACTTCCTATTACATAGGCGCCGGAACTGGGGGGGGGGCAAGAGTACATTGCCCCCCTGGCATCCTATAGGAGGGTGCAGAGGGGGGCAATATGTCTTCTTTTATTTCATTTATTTTTAAAAATGATACATTTTTAGTAATGTAGTTGTGGCTGTTGAGTTGTATAAAGGAAGGGTTGCAGGAGCAGAGACTGGCAGCGAGATTTCTTTCTTTAAAATATTTAAAGAAAGAAATCTGGCTGCCAGTCTCTGCTCATGCACCCATCCTTGATACATTTTTACTTTTTAAAAAAATTTTTACTTTTTATAAAATCTTTTATAAAGAGTAAGAAATTCACTTTTTTCCAAAATATTTTATATAATTTCTAAAAACATTTTATATTGAATTAAAAAAAGAAAATTAAAAATATTTATTTCCTTCAAATAGTATAAACAGGGGCGTATATAGGGGGAGGGGGGCGAGGGGGCCCGGCCCCCCCCCCCCGAAATTCCCCAAACACATATACATATATAGGGATATACAGACATCAGCGCAACAAATTTTTCCGCAGGATAGAAAAGTTTGGTTCCGCAAAGAAAAAAATGTTCCGCAAAAAATTTCGTGTAAAAAAATAATAAGTTTCTTAAAAAAAAAAATTTTCCGCAGAAAAATTTTCAGTTCGGGCCCCCCCCCCCCCCCGAAAAAAATTTCTATATACGCCCCTGAGTATAAATATAGTCTAAAAACTTTTTGATTAAATCACTAGAAAATTTTTTAAAATTTTAATTTTATTAAAATTGTGATTTTATTTAAAATTTTTAAAGCTTTATAGTATATATGTTTTTGTTTTATACTATTTGAACATATTAAATTATTTTAATTTTCTAAAAAAAAATTTTTGCTCCCCCTCCCCCCCCTGATTCAAATTCGTTCCGGCGCCCCTGTATATATATATAGAGAAAGAGAAAGTATTGGATTCTCGTCAAAAATTTGGTTTCTAGATTATGATAGAAATACATGTTTTGAGGTTTCCTGAGTCCAAAAAAGTGAGTCGCGCTAAATGGTCTGTCTGTATGTGTTTTCAATTTAAAGCAAGAAGGAAATGAGCTACTAGGGTGAAACATCATTATCATTATTATTTGAAATTCCTATCAGGATCCCCGTTTATTTACCCGAGGTGCTTTCGTGCACACACACCTCAAACCCAACCGGCCTCTGGCCGTAGCCATCTACCGGCACCCCGTGAAGTTACATCATTTCCTATCTCTAACTCCTCCTCCTGCTTTCGTCTCTAGCTAGTGAACTAATCCTTATTTCTGGTTCCAACCGGCTCCTTATATCCAACCTCTTCTATGCTAGGGAGGATGTCCTGGTTTGAGCAGGGCCGTCTTAAGAAATTCGGCGCCCGTGGGCTACTAGAAATAACGCGCCCCTCTTCCTAAGAAAATACACAGAATGGCAAATGGGAGCGGGGTGTCCGTAAAAGTTATACAAAAGTATCAGTTAAATATTTTAAGAAAGTGTTTTAATTTAAAAATAAGTGAAAACTAATAAAATGAAAAATGAATTTTTATAAAACTAATAAATAAATGACTAATAACTAAATAACTAATAAGAACAAAAAAATATAGATATTGCCGCCCCCAAAAGGCTTGCGCCCTGGGGCTATAGCCCATTTAGCCCTGTGGTTAGGGCCCCCCTGGGTTTGAGGATGGACTCCCTCAGCACCGGCGTGTAGCCTACTCCTTTCGAAGAATGCATCACTGAGAGGCAAGGGCGGATACAAAGGGGGTAAAAGGGGTAATTACATTTACATTAAAAATAAATTTTTAATGTAAAATTTTAAAAATTAATACTTAAAAATTTGATTTGTATTTATATTCTGGCAAACAAGTACAGAATGCGCCTTTAAATTACCGAAATTAAGAAAAAATTGTGTGCTGTGCGACGAGTCACACCAGATTACAGAAACACCTCTGGACCCGCCCTTGCTGAGAGGGAACCTTCTTTACGTCCCTTCCACAGGACGGGATGTCACAGCAACTGAAAAGACTGTGTGTCTGTGTGCGTGAATGCGAAGAAAGTGTGAGTGTTAAAAAAAACATTGCCCTAGGGCTTGGTGTAGTTGGTAGAGCACCTGCCAAGGGTCGCGGTTACTTCTTGAATTCTAATGAACAGTGCGCCATCGGCTTTGGTGTAGTGGTTAGCATGCTGGCTATTTGTACCAAGGGTGGCGGGTTCGAATTCCGTCCCAGGAGACAAAATTTATTTCAATTGAATTGGATATCAATCAATTGAAATAAAGAGGGATGGGGTCTAAATGGCCTCGGATGCCGAAAAAGACCTTAAACGAATAAAATAAAAAAATGTACAGTGCTGTCAGAAACAAGGACGGATTCAAAGGGGGGGGGGGTAAAGGGGGTAATTACCCCCCCCCAGATTCGAAAAAAATACCTTTTTTTCGCAAAAAAATTTATTTTTAATGTAAAATTTTTAAAATTAATACTTAAAAATTTGATGTGTATTTATATTCTGGCAAACAAGTACAGAATGCGCTTTTAAATTGCCGAAATTAAAAAAAAATAGTGTGCTGTGCGACGGATCACACCAGATTACCCCCCCGAGAAACACCTCTGGATCCGCCCTTGGTCAGAAACTAAATATATGTTGACAAAAAAATCTTGAGTGACAACCACATAAGTCTTTCAAACTTTCAATTACCGAAGGTAAGAGAAAGTTGTGTACCTATCTTGTACATATTTTATTTTATTTATTTAAAAAAAAAAAAATATTAAAAATTAATGTGATTTAATGACATTTTGGTTAATAGATAGTTTTCAATTTTTTCTAGAAGTTGAAGATCTTTTGGCAATTTCTAATTGGATATTTAATCCTTGAACAAGAAACTAAACTCTAAATCCAATATATCTTTATAATTCGGATGTGTGTGAGTGAGGGTGTATGTACCCAGTATACAGTATGTGTGCGCACTTTTTCAATTTGGCTCATCAATAAAAGTTGTCTTTTTGTAGTGATTTCCTTTTTCGCGAATGCCCGGGGTCCTTTATTGGCTACTCATAGAGAACAGACCGACTGTCAGATGGTTAAAGGGCTTTTGTGGTCGCCCAAAAGGGATTCGCTGCTTGCTACTAATGCCTCCTCCACCTACTCTTTCTCTATCTCTCTCGCTCTCTCGCTTGGCTTTTTTTTTTATCAAAAGAATATTTCGCAAAATTGCTTTTTTTTTCCCTTTTTATTTTTTTACTACTTCATAACGAAAGTAAAACATGTGGACTTCTGAATAGGGCCAATTAATTTGAAAAAATGAAAAATTGTCATTAATGTTATATTAATTAATGTTGTGGTAAGAGATCAAACTTCAGAATAAAAATTCGAAAAAAACTTAATTTTTTAAATCACGTAGCCTATATTTACAAATCAATCAAATATTTGCGAGAGGGAGTCGATGCTCACTTAAGAAATTCAAAAATTGAGACTACATTAAGAGGGGGGAGGTAATTACTCCCTTTACCTCCCCCTCCTTGAATCTGCCTTGCCGGGCCCTTTCAAATAGAAATTTTTGTTAAATATTTTTTTTATTCAAATTTTTCGGTTTTCATTCGAGCCCTGAGGGGCCCGGACCCTCTCAAAGACAAATTTTCGTTAAAATAATTTTTTTTTATGGTCATATATCCGTATATAGGTCTAGATTTGAAAAATTTTGGGGGCCCGGGCCCCCTCGCCCCACCCTCTTATATACGCCCCTACCCCTGCTAAGCAGTGAAAATCAAAGGTGAAGAGGCAAAAGAAATTTAGGTCATGAACCCTCTGGCTTGAAATAGATTTTCTAAAATTGTTTTGTATTTCCCAAATAATAATAGAATGTGCCGTGAACCTCTCACTAATAATTAACGTAGGTAATTCTGCATTTTGAATAATTAATTATTTACGTCCAGTGGAGAGAAAATAAATCAAGAATAGAGTGGATTCTTTGATCATTTATGTTTATTGTTATTCATTGAATATTTTTCTACTTTGTTTATTTATTTATTTTTCTTTCTATATTTAAAATATTTCTTTTGATTTTTAACCAGATTTTGCAAAATGTTCTGTCGAAAATTATTTAAAAACTGTTCCAAAATATTGAAATTTTTCACTCCGCATGCAAACATTTCCACGTAAGAAATTTATCGCTATTTTCATTAATATATTTTTTTTCTTTTTAGGTTAAGATTTATTATAGCCCAGCCTATAAATAAAGTAAAGATAGCTTAAATATATTCAGTTTAGTTGAAAAGAAAATAAAGATCAAGATCCTGATGGATATGGCATGGCACTGCACGTCTTGCAAAATTAACTTAAGGTGCGCGTCTCGGGGTGCTAATTTTGGGAGATTCCAGCGGCCACAATTTTGGAGCTATCGACCTCAATTTTTTTTAAATTAAAGCTATTTAAAATATCTACAAATAATAGAAGCCCGTTTTTTGATTTCGAAAAAAAAAAAAATTTTTAGATTATTATCTCATTAAATAAATGATATTTTAAAAATGGAGCTCTATAAGTTGTAGATAATTAAATTAGTAATCATTGTGTTAAAGAATAATTAATTTTTTGCCTTTAATTAATTAGCTGGAAGCTCTAGAATGAAATGGAATAAATCCCTTGTATTCCTATGGGAACTAACGCCATCTCTTGACGCCTCGAGTAACTCGGTAGTCAAAAGCGTTCTAACCGTTTTTCGAGACGCGCACCTTAAGTACATTACTCAAATAGACATTAGAAAGCAACAAATAAAATGCTAACATTTTACGAATCAAAATTAATTCAAATCTAAACGTAGAGAATGTTTAATATTTTTATTTCAAAATCTCTCTTTACTTTTTTACTTCCTCTTTCTCTATTTCTATTTACATTAGAGCCTCAATTAGGATTTGCTTCTAAGGTAGGGGTTTATGAATTTTTTTAAGAAACTCATATTTATTTATGGTTTATGATTAATAATATTTAAAACAATTTTTTAAAATAAAATACTATAAAGCATGCTTTAGAGGCTATTTTTCTCCTCCCTGGTAGCGCCACTGACACATACATACTAACATTGTCGACACTTTAAACTCTTGACTAGCCGGGGGGCCTGGCAACGAAGAAGAATAACAATCCCCACAATCGCGGCGAAAGCTATAGCTTATTCTCTATAGAGATTGATGATCCCGAGCAATCAGCGTGTGCAACGTCCCCCGGTAGTCATCGGTACTATGTATTTTAAATTTATTAAATAAAATTCTAACCCCTAAATGGCCGCAGTAGCCGAAAAGGGTTTAAAAAAAAATAAATTTTAAACTGGAAGACTAGCTATTATTGTTGTATTGTGTGAACCTCAGTCGATAACATAACAAATTGAGAATCTTGAGCATTTTATTTTGAATATTTCGTAAAAAAATGGCATTTCCAGAAATATAAAAGTTTAGTATTTTTTTAGCCCTTTCGGCCTCTTTCCCCATATAGATTTTAAATAATACTTATTATATTAATGTAATCCAATCACATTAATATCAACTGGTTAATTATGGTTGAGTTATAACTATTTAAGCCCTCGGGGCTTGGTTTAGGGGTTAGCGTGCTAACATTATATAACAAAAGTCGCGGGTTCGGACCCCAGGCAGTCTGATGATTTTATTTAAGCCATTTGGATACCAAATGGCTTAAATAAGAATGCCTGGACCCCCAATAGATATATTAAACATACGAGTATCTTTTAAAGTCTCCGGGGGGGGGGGGGGGGGGGGGGGGGGGGGGGGGGGGGGAATGCCTGGACCCCAATATGTATAATAATAAATAACGGTTATCGTCTAAAGTCTTAAATGGCCTAAGTTGCCGAAAAGACTGTGTGAATGTGTGTGTGAGTGTGAGTGTGAAAAAAAAAAAAATAAAAAGGAAAAAGGCAAAGTTCTACACGATAATAAAAACATAATTTCATGGAGAAGGGAAATAGGTACCAAAATAGAGAAAATCATATAACTTACATAGTCTTTTGATTTACAATCTTTTTGTCGGTCATGAACCAAGAGAATCGCCAGAATTTTTCAACCTGTAATTCAAAAAGATTGAAAAACACAGCTCTACTAATATAAGACTGGAAAATTTCGTTTCAAAATTCCAACGGGAAGTTGGTCAGAGCGTGACAGACGGATGGACCGACAGGCCCTCCTCTAATATAATATAGATCATCCTCGAAAATATAGTTCATATTGTTCATGTTTTTTATAAGAAAAATCTAAATCGAATCCAAAAAATGTATTATTATTAGTTAATTAATATTATATTATCAATATTGTTTTTTAGCTTAAGTCATTGCTAAGCCCCCGAAATCGAGGGCTTAAATATTTGGGGGTTAAGTATGAAATTTAACAAACTTTCATTGTCATCCGTTGCTAACCACGTTCGTTGCTAAGATAACACGTTCTCTGATTGAAAATAAAATCATGTTTCAAGATCCAAATAGCGTGAATAAAGATGCCAGGACCCCCAATATATATTTATTAATAAATAACAGTATCGTTTAAGTCTTATAATATTAAATCACAAATAAATCAGCAGAATATCACTAAAATTTACAACGTTGCCATTTTGAATATTAAAAGGGGTAAATGGCCTAAGTTGACGAAAAGACTGTGCGTATGTGGGTGTGAATGCGAGTGTGAAAAAAAAAATTTGTTTACCTTATTATTGAAAAAAAATGTAGGGCCTATATATTTTTTTAAAATGATAAGTTCTTAGTTCTCCGAGGTGTTAAGTGATTCTCTTAAGAATAATCTTATTTTTTTTATTATTTTTTCGCCCTCATCTGGTTCAATGTTAATTTTAGAACAAACCCCTGCAATGGTCACTTAAAATACTCAATCAATTCTAAGTTAGCAAAGGCAATCTTTAGTCGTATGACACATCTTCCATTTCCCGAAATGCGTACTGTTGTTTCATATTTATGGGTGGATGGCACAGACAGCTATATAAGAAGTCTCGATAAGGTTTTATACTATTTCGTCAAAGAACTTGCTGGTAACTTTCTTTCATTTGATATTTTTACTTGAGATTTAATAAATTAAATTTGATCAATTTTTTTTTTAGATTTTGAAGACGCATGGATAGATGGAAATGCATGTTATATGGAGAAAGACTTGTGTGAAGGAGATGTAGTCTGTCGTCCTATTCGTGTTTATAAATGTCCATTCCGTCCGGAGTTGCACAACTCCTTACTCCTCTGTGAGACTTTCCATACAGATATGAGCCCGCATCCAGCAAATCAGAGGATTTGTTTGCGAGAGGCGATTGAATGTGTGAAAGATCATCTGGTAATCTTTGGCATTGATCAGATGTTCACCTTCTTGGATATGAACAGACGACCTTTTGGCTGGCCTCCAGCGATGGGTTTTTACACCCCTGAGGGGCCATTCTACGCAGGCGTAGGTGGTGACAAAACAGGTGCCAGGGAGATAATTGAATGTGTATGCCGAGCTGGATTGTTTGCGGGTCTCGATATCGGAGGCGGCCATTCGGGTCATTTCTTCAGTCAATGGGAGATTCAGATCGGTCCGGGAGAAGAGATGAATCCGTCCGATGATATATGGGTGTTGCGTTATTTGATATTGCGCATCGCCGAAGACCACGGTGTTGGTGTCAGTTTCAGCCCTACACCAGTTAGAGGAAAGGAGTGGAGCTCGTCTAATATGAAGGTGCAGTTTTCTACGAGATGTATGCGAGCGCCTAACGGATATAGGTAAGTCGACCCCACTGCCCCCACTCTTAATTTCGATCTTCCTAGTTGCAGGTGAATAGTGGTTTTAGAAATAAATAACAATAATCTTTTAAAATAGGAAGGGTGATATCAAATTTGAATTTAAGTGTGCATTTTGTTCTGTCTAAACTTTAGACTCTAAAGCTAGAATAAAAAAGGCTATTGTATACGATTTTGAACTGAAGTTGTATTTATATGTGGTGTTTCACGAGAGAATAATAACAAATGTAGATTATTATAACACAAAATATTTTGGATTATTAGTCCATCATCAGGAGTTACAGTCTACTGACAACTGAAATATTCACTCAGATCAGTTGACAGTAGACTGTATCTCCTGATGATGATGATGATGGTCTAATAATCCGAAATATATTGAATTTCTATTTTCCAGTGAAATCAACCTCAGTTCAAAATGTTTTCCTTAAAACCCATACCGCAATCCTTAAATATAAGTATACAATTTTATCTTCCATGGTATATGGTTATTTATGAAAATTATAATTCAATATAATTAATATTTTGGAGATTTATAGCTGTGTGTACTGATATAGGTAGAATGAGAAAAAAGAGTGGGCAGCTAATAGTATTTCGTTTAATTTCTCCCTCATTGCTGACGTTTCGGTCATGATTAGGAGCTTCTTCAGAGCATTAGGTCTGCCATCATAAATATGAACAACTTTACATAAATATCGTTGGTTTTATACAAATAATACATGCAGACCCATATTTTTTTATAGTGATAGTTGAAATGAATTTTCGATGGTAGTCTGCCAATTGATTTATAACGGCTGTTCCCACTGAGCTCAGTTTATGAATAAACTGAAACAGTCCTATTGCTCTGAAGATGGTCCTAATCAGGACCGAAAGGTCAACAGTGAGGAAATAGTATTAGCTGCTCTTTTTTCTCATTCTAGCTACAATTAATATTTATATTTATAAATATATGTAACTAAAAATATATCCGTAACATATATGTAACTAAAAATGCCAAAAAAAGAAGGTATTTGTACCATGGATCTGCTGATTTGTACTCTGCGCCTATTTTTTGGCCTTTTGAGTTATGTAAATATAAATATTAATTAGGCTAAATTAATTCCGTGTTTTTGGATGATCTTTTAGACCATCTATGTATATCTTGTATATAGTTTAATATTTAAAATTCAACATTTACTCTGAATGAATTTATTATTAATTCAAAGAAGATAAAAAGAGCACTTATACTTATTTATTTATGAATGAAATTCAAATATGAAGAGACAGTTTTTTTTTTATTCTTTTCTGAATCAAAAAATAAATATTCTATTTTATTTAATTTTTAATATTGTCAGAATTAATTCTATTACAATATTTAAATATTTTGCTCAGGGGCCCACATCTTGGACGTGGACGGCGACCACGAGCTGACCGAGCTGGGACAGGCAGTCCTTCAGTTCTTTAAATGTCTGTCTCTTCCTTCCTCTTTTCAACAGGCGCCAGACCGTGCGACGGGCCGGCCTGACCTATTTCTTCCGGTCGTAAAAACGTATAATAGGGTTGGAGGGAAAGAGGTCCGCCAAACCCGCATCGCGGGACAAGGCGAGGAGAGAAGAAGAAGACAATATTTAAATATTAGAACAGATGCATATAATCAATATCTATAAATATTATATAGAGATATTTTTAAAGTTTTTTGAAATTAAGTTTTAATTATTCTTCTTGTAATATAGCCAGTGGCGGCGGCACAATTTTTGTTAAGAGAGAAACGGGGGGATACCAGACAATGTTAACCGGCCTATTTGTTTCATAGTGTTATTTTTAGAAATAAATAAATAAACGAGAATAAGGGTTATGAAAGCCTCTTTTGACAAATTGAGTATTGAAAAAATTTAGCTCTATTATTTTTATAATTAGATGGAAAAATAAAAGATTTTTTTCCAAAGTAAATTGACGTTTCTGTTTTTTAATAAATTCTGAAATATCAATATTTGTATTTTTCAGTGAGATAGAGAAAGCGATTGCAAAACTCAACAAGAATCATTTAAGACATATGCAAGTTTACGATCCATTGGGAGGGGAGGAAAATAAACGAAGACTAGGACCATGCTATTATGAATTCTCTTCAGGTATGGCCTTAAACATTTATTTTTTCTTAAGTGTCTAATGTAGAAATTCGTTTTTCTAGGCAATACAAATGATTAATTTCTCTAAAGGGCCCCTTACATGGTCAATAATAATGACATTACTTTATCAGGATGACCATTAATAAGCATGTGATTCTGAAAAAGTTATATCATTATTAATGTCAATAATAACGAAACAAAATTGGTGGATGGCGACGGGGAATGATTCTTTTTGTTAGGACTCGAGGGTTTTTAGGCCTTTAATTCGAAGGCTTTACCCCTCTATATAAAAAATAGCTATGTCACAATCTGGACGACCATGATCTGCCCCCCCCCTGGACGACCATGATCTGACCATGCCCCCCCCCCCTAGTTTTGATCCTGGGTACGCCCATGTATAGAGAGAAAGTATTGCGATCATGTCAAAAATTAGATGTCGAGATTTTGATGGATATACATGTTTTGAGATCCCCTGAGTCCAAAAAAGTGGGTTCCGCAAATTGGTCTGTGTGGACATTTTTAACCATGAAGAAAATGAGCTAGGAGGTTGAAATTTTATATTTAAGTTTGGCATCCATCGAACTCGTATAAATAAGCTTTTAAACAAAATCGGCCAAAAAGTACTAGTACTTTACTGATGTACTTTTTTAGTTGCTTTTTGAGGTTGTGGCTGTGATGTGATTATAATAGAGAATAGAAGATATCAGCCAAATTGGGATTATCTAGGATCAATAAAACTCCCAGAATAAGACGTTTCGGCCACATACACATATGCATTTGCAGGGGCGCCGGAACGAATTTGAATCAGGGGGGGGGCAAAAAATTTTTTTTAGAAAATTAAAATAATTTAATATGTTCAAATAGTATAAAATAAAAACAAATCTACTATAAAACTTTAAAAATTTTAAATAAAATCACAATTTTAATAAAATTAAAATTTTAAAAAATTTGCTAGTGATTTTATCAAAAATTTTTGGAAAAAATTGAATTTCTTACTCTTTTAATTTAGAAGATTTTATTTTTCAAAAGTAAAAATATATCATTTTTAAAGATAAATGAAATAAAAGAAAAAATTTTGCCCCCCCTCTGTCCCCCCCCTAGGATGCCAGGGGGGGCAATTGCCCCCCCCCCAGTTCCGGCACCTATGTGCATTTGCACAGTGCACATGTGATCAAACCAGGACTCGTCAATAATAAAATTTATTTGCAAAATACAAAATTATATGGCTCCTGTGCCGAAGCTCACGAGCAGTCATTACATGTATGCAATTTTTATAATCAATTATTATAAAAATTGCATTCATGAAATGCTCAGCTGTTTTGTCATATTGGATGGGAGAAATTAACGATTTGCAAAACATCTGTTGATTGTACTGAAGAAGATTCCATATCACTGGGGTCGAAATATTTACAAATAAACGGATAATACGCCAAAGTATTTATTTTTTGGCCGATGTCCTTATAATAAAATTGAAGTACTTTACTTTTTGGCCGATTTTGTTTAAAAGCATATTTTCACGCCCTAGGTGGGTGTCTAACTTGAATATAAAATTTCAACCTCCTAGCTCAATTCCTTCATACTTAAAATTGAACCCAGACACACACAGACCATGTTGCGAAAACCACTTTTGGATTCAGAGAACCTCAAAACATGAATATCCATCAAAATCGCGATATGCAATTCAACCATTTATTATACCATATACCAATTGAAAATTACCAATTAAAAATTAAAAATGTATGAAATATTTACTAGAGAATTTACATTTTAAATAAATCTTTGAAACATAAAATCTAGGGGATTTAATTCAACTTTTAAAATTTTCATTTTTTTTTTTAACACACTTTTTTCACATTAACTCAGGCCCTAATAAGACTTATATGATACCGTTTTTTGTAACCGTTATTTGTATCATTTGGGGGTCCAGGCATTCTTATTTAAGCCATTTGGTCAGTGGCGTCATTTCAACTTTTTCTTGGGGGGGGGGGGGGCAAATTTTTTCTTGGGGGGACAAACATTTTTTTTTCTTAAAATTTACTTACAAATGGGTACTCAAATTTGGCCAAAACATATTTAATTTAATTAATTGTTTAATTTTGTACAGTTTGTATACTCGTAGATGTATTTTGGAGTATTTTATTTAGAATATAAAATTTTATAAAAATCAGAGTCCTTGGGGGGGGGGGCAAATGCCCCCTGCCCTCCCAATGACTGCACTGCATTTGGTATCCAAATGACTTAAATAAAATCATCGGACTGTCTGGGATCCGAACCCTCGACCGTTGGCATACAAGGCAGGTGCGCTACCAACTACACCAAGCCCGAGGGCATTTTTCATATATACATAATGTTTCAACTAGACCCTTGATAGTTTAAATTTAACCAGTATATAAAATTAAAAAAAAAACATTTGTTTTTTAAAATATCTTTGAAAAAAATTAAAGAGACGCATCCTGTTTTAAATATTGAAAAAGTTAAATTAAATTATTTTTGTTTCAGGTGTTGGTAAACGCCATGCGGGTATTCGAATTCCACATAAAGTTCACAATGAAAAATGTGGCTATTTGGAGGATCGAAGACCAAGCTCGAATGCCAACCCTTATAGTGTTTGTAACGCCCTCGTCAGGACCACACTCCTCGATGAATAAACTGAACATAAAGATTTTATTTCTCTTTGCTAACGAAATATATGTACATACTATTGCAACATTTGTTTTTTAAATTTTTAGTTTATTTAAGGTAGAATAAATAATATGAGAAAGTCATTCTTCAATATAGGGGAACAAATTTTTTTTTTTTTCTGCGGCATAAGCTTATGAAGGAAATTTAGGTAGGTATGGTGACGAATTACTCAGCCTTGTTTGAATTGACTCTGGTTCTCATGATAAACCGGACCAAAGACACCAAAGGAAATCACATACAAAACGTTTTTCTTACAAGGAGAGTACACGGTTGACTCGTCACCGATTTTGATCTCCTTTTATATGGTGAATCTATACTGAAAAATATTTGTATTCTGATCGAACTTTTCGTCCAATGCGCCCTGTAACAATTTTTTTTCTCATCTGAAATTTTAAAATCTGAAAAGGATTGTTATAAGGCTCAAAGAAAAGCTTATCAACAACAACAACTGATAGCGTAACGGGTAGAGGAGAGGACTAGTAATCCAGGGATCCCAAGTTCAAAACTTGGGTTGTCATTTTTTTTTTGTTTTTGTATTATTTATTATATAAAAAATAAATATTATATTATATTATAAAAATATTTTATTTATATTTGCGACATATTTATTACATATTTATACAGAAAACAATGAATAATAAATCAATTAGATATATTGTATATATGTCCGAAAAAATATTACCTGTTTTTAGAGACGCAAAGTTTTTGCCACCAGCGAAACCAAAATTTTCTTCATGTGCCGTTCGCGGAACATTTCCTCTTTTGTGGAGCCAACATTTTCGCGCTATGGGGTTGCGCAAACATTTCGGGGGGGGGGGCGAGACCCATTATTGGCTCTATATTCCTATATATGTACGGTATATGCCCTCGGCCCCTCGACCTCCCCCTTATATACGCCCCTGAATTATTCATTTATATATCTAATTGACTTATTATTCATTGTTTTCTGTATAAATATGTCGCAAATATAAATAAAATATTTTTATAATATAATATAATATTTATTTTTTATATAATAAATAATACAAAACAAAAAAAAAAAAAATGACAACCCAAGTTTTGAACTTGGGTTCCCTGGATTACTAACCCTCTCCTCTACCCCTTACGCTATTAGTTGTTGTTGTTGATAAGCTTTTCTTTGAGCCTTATAACAATCCTTTTCAGATTTTAAAATTTCAGATGAGAAAAAAAATTGTTACAGGGCGCATTGGACGAAAAGTTCGATCAGAATACAAATATTTTTCAGTATAGATTCACCAAATAAAAGGAGATCAAAATCGGTGACGAGTCAACCGTGTACTCTCCTTGTTAGTTTTATTTCAGCTTCCAGCTGAAACAAAAATAATATTGTAATTCTAAAAAGTTGTGATTTTATTTAAAAATATATATTATATATCCATATATATAAAAATAGTTTCTCACCAAGATCCTTTATTTATACATATGAAAATGAACAACAATCGCTAAGAATCTCAAACTAAAAATAACGTTTCGTTTTTTTTTCTAGCAATTAGCTAGAAAATAATATTTTTTTTTTGTATAGATGTGCAAAGTTTGCAATCGATCGGAAAATACTTTCCCGATGCTCAAAGCCCTTGAAGATGGCCAAAAATCGATTTTTTGCTAAAATTGTTGATATTTTCTATTTTAATATCCTAATGAAAAATCAAATGAAATTTTCAAAAATAGTAGAATCAATTCAACAAAAATATTATTTTTAGGAACCGACCGAATATTCGGTTTCGGTTACGGTTTCGGCCAGTTTCGGCCAAAAATCATGGTTTCGGCCGTAGTTTCGGTTTCGGCCAAAAAGTGGCCGAACCTTTCGGCCGGCCGAAACCAGAGTCTGAAAAAATGGGATGAGACAAAAAAAAAAAGGTCAAATAATTTGCTCTTGAGGGAGAAAAAATTTTAGTCTCCCTAAAAAAAGGTAAAATGATTTTCACGGGAGGGAAAAAAAAATTCAAAAAAAAAAAAAGTAAAATGAAAAAAAATTTTTATAGGAAAAATACAAGTTTCGGTTTCGGTTACGGTTTCGGCCGAAACCAAGGTTGAGGCCGAATATTCGGTTTCGGTTTCGGTTTCGGCTGAAAATCTTGTTTCGGTCGGACCCTAATTATTTTCATATTTAGCAGACAAAATTAGCTAAAATAATTTAAAAAATTCCATGCCGCAGAATCCGTGGTGGTGAAGATTTGGTACATTTTCATGTGGACGGTCACATATATACGGATATAAGGTTAATTTCTAAATTTTTATTTGAAAAAGTGCGTCGCATAAATAAAAGTAATAAAAAATGAAATATATTAATATTTAAGCATTTTATGAAAATTTTAATTTTAATGAAAATTCGTCTTTGAGAGAGCCCGGGCTTCTTGAGGCTCACGTGAAAACGGAAAAATGATATATTCTAAAAGGAAAAAATAATATATGATTTCGGCCCTGAAAGCCCGGCCAGCGGGTCCCTTTGTATCGCGGGGATTGCGGGGGTGTACGTTACGCCACTGCGTGTTGCCGTTTGTAATTTAAAATTTTATTTTTTCCTCCTTACATTAACTAAATTCTCCTTCTTTCACCTTCCATAAAAATTATTTCTGACCTAGTAAATTTTCAATATTTTTTCTTCCCAAATACAATTAAATATTTTCTTTTAATCAAAGTTGTTTTCTTGATAATCAATTTGATTTGGTTTTTATTATTTGTAGTTCTTCGATTGCGAACAATCTCTTTGTTTTGTTTGTCTTTTGGTTTGGGTTTGTTTTAGAGTAAAAAAAAAAAAAAAAAAGAGAAAGAGAGAGAGTAAGAAAAAAGTTTTGAATGCATCTAAATCACGATAGATGATCCGACAGGAGAGATTTATTTGAACATTCTCCCAAATAGCAAAGCAACTGGCTCTGGATATATATACAGGGTGTGTAACCAGGAAAGGGTCTCCAGGGAGTAACAAGCCAACATGTCATAAAAAGAAAGAGAGCCTCTCTCTTTTTCTCTCCTAGTAGCTGTAAGGAGAAGAGTAAATGATGGATTGTTACCCGCCTGGAAAAACCCATCTGGATCAAATAATTATTGAAACCTTTTATGCGATAATTAAACAAACAGGTGTCACTTGGGGATTCAATATCTCTATTGAGGAATATAAAAATATATTTTGTCACTATTTCTTTTTTCCTTTTCTTTATGCGAGTAAAATGGGTCTCAAACAATTTTGAGGGGGATAAAAATTGTTAAATTTCAAAGAACTCTAACAATTAATTGGTTTATAAATTTCAATTAAAATCGTTTCGAATAAACTAGTTGTCTTGAAATTTTTGAAAAGCTGACTTCGATAGTTTTTTAGGTAAGGCCTAAAAGATTAAGAAAATTCACCCTAAATGAAAAAAAATAAACAAAATCTGACCAAATTGTTTTTTATTAATAAATAGCACTAGATTAAATTCAATAAATAAAATTTATGGAGGTCTACTATGTCTTTGATGATTTCTAAAATTAATTAAAATGAAAATTAATAAATAAAAAAAAATAGTATCTTGAAAAAACAAAGTTTTTTTAATGTGTCAATGGCCTAAATGATTATCAAATCATTCCTTCAATAAGGTAAGAGAAAGTTATGTACTGTGCTTGTCACACCAGATTTTTTTGTCTCGAGATATATTTAGTGCCTAAGTTTCATACTTGACCACGCGTTTCATAGATGGCGCTGAGCTACGAATGCTTCCACATCAGTCAAGTGTACTTCAAACGATTTCCACGAAAAATTTTACTGATGCATCTGAAAATAGCTGATTTATGAATTTTAATCAAAATCGTTGGAGCGAATTTTAAGAAAATCGAAAAAAAAAAACTGAAAAAATACATCAGTAAAGTACTAGTACCTTTTGGCCAATCTTTTTCAATAGATAATAGTAAATAAAATACTCTTTAATATAATATTATTTAAAAGTACACTTCCCTAAACACACTCTATTTGTTGAAAATTATATTTTCAACATTTAAAATCAAATTTTGAAGAATGCATATTAAAAATAAACTCTTAATAAAAACTATAAATGTAAATTGTAGCTGTAGCATAAAACTCTAGCTAATAGTAATAGTGAAAGTTGGTTGTAGTAAGGTGTTAATCTGGCCTTGAGCCTTTGGGTTTTATTTATCACCCGAGTTGAGAAGGTTGGCTGCGCGTCGTTGGCGCTGACACCTTAATGTTAGCTGATTAATTTATTGGCCGCCGGGGATTCCCACCGCCAAATTTTATTGTCATTCCAGCTCCCCTTGGTCTGGTCTGATCCAACGCCCCTTGGGCTGAGAGAGAGGGGGCTCTACAATCGTAAAGCGCATTTCGCGCCCTCCGCCCTTGCGCTTCGTTCGTTCGCTCGCAACGAAAAAAAAGAAGAGAGTAAAAAGAGGTGGTGGCATTAAAAAAAAATCGCTTTTCAATTTATTTATAACATTCAAACACTTTTAAGACCATCCCATTAAAACCATTTTTACAGAAGAGACGTAGTTATTTCATTTAGATACTAAATCCTAGGCACTAACACCTTTTGTTTGGCAACTATAAAATAAAGCTCGACCTCAAGGGAAAGTGGTTTCGAGTTATCTTCAATAACAATATATTCAAAGGATACTTAAAATAAAAAAGAATACCTCGCTAATGAAAATGAAGAAATGTGGCAGTAAAAGTCGTAAAGGAAAGTATTGTTGAATCAAAATCCTTTTCACAAAAGGTTTCGGCCAAATGTATTTTGCAATTTATATAGCTTATCTGAGGGATAGCTAGTTAATTAGATGAGAAGCAATCCACCCTAAAATGTTTAAAACCAATCCAGTAAATGAATGCTAGGAAAGCCTGTTGGTAGGCAACCAAACAAACAAACGAGCAAATTCATTTGTGTGTCTATCAGGCGGAAAATAAAAAAATTCTGTTAGCAGTGGGTTTGAACGAATTTTGGGACAAAATTACATTTAACCATCTTCTTGTATCTTGACCTTATCCTATGTGGGGTCGGCAAGATTAATTTATAAAAAAATGAGACTGAGAGAAAAGCAAGCCGGGACCGCTCACGGCCCCACGGGCTGACATAAAGGAAAGGAAGAAATGCCAGTCTTAGCTCGGGTAACTCGTGGTCGCTATCACTAGAAGTGAGCCCTTGAGTGGAGTACATTTAACCAAGAAGTTTTTATACCCTGAGTCAGAGTAGCCAGGAAGGGATCCAAAACCCCTCTCGCCCTGCCCAAAAAAAAAATTTTATATTCTGTTCCCCACGCTGACTGCTCGGGCTCACCAAATTTATTCGTTTGGTGGGGTGGATTACGATCATAAGAACACCCCCCCCCGCCTTTCTGGATAAGGCCTTGTCGTGGGTGGGTATTTCGAATAGGACAAAACCAGGCTGGACACAACATTTAAACTACATTATATGCTTAATTTAAAAAAAAAATTAATAAAATTCACTCTACAAAATTTATTAAAAATTCAAAAGAAAAATGAATAAGCTTATATATTTTTTATTTATTTTTTATCGGTATCTAAGGCCATATAGACCCCATCTCTATTTATTTCAAATGACTAGTAGCCAATTCATTTGAAATAAATTTTTCTCGCCAGTGACGGGAAGCAAATCCGAGACTCTAACCACGAGCTAATGTCTTCTCTCTGAGCCAAGGGTCATGGGCGTAACTAGCGAATTTGGCTGGGGACCATGGGACCAGCCATCCTCTGGAAGGCCTGGAAAGCCCCATATTGATTCAATTTTTATTGGGTCGGGGAGACTTCTCGGGGGGGGGGGGCACCCCTCCGGGACTCCCCTAGTTACGCCCATAGTCACGGGCAAAAATGGATATTAATTTTTAAAAACAAATTTAAAAATTTTTTTACAAAACTTAAATATCCTATTTCTTTTATTTTAATAGATAGGAACCTACCATATATTCGGTTTCGGTTACGGTTTCGGCCAGTTTCGGTCAAAAATCCTTGTTTCGGTTTCGGCCAAAAACTAGCCGAACCTGACTTTGAAAAGATGGGATGAGACTCGCACACAAAAAAAAAGGTCAAATGATTTCCACTCGAAGAAGAAAAAAATTTTCCACAGGGCGGAAAAAATTCCGTTTTGCTATGATATGAATTTTGTATAGGAAATACAAGTTTCAGTTTCGGTCGGGCCCTAATAATTAATTTCGTAAATTAAAAAAAAAATGTTTGAAATATATTTGAAATCCTTGCAAAAAACACAAATGGGAACAGAGGTATTTATTCAACGATGATTGATCCGATTCAATTAAAAAAATGTGCGCATTCTATCATGCCTGCAAATTTTTGAAGCAATCATGTCATTTTTGGTTCAGAGGCTTGGGATTGGTAGTCGAAATTTTCATCAAATTGAAAAGTGTGAGCGATTACAATAAGTCGTATTCTTTTTAATCCACCCAAAATTATTATTTCTATGATTTATGAATTTTGTTTGATTCCATTTCATTATTCAATTATCTATATAAATACAGTAGTTGTTTGTAGCTGGGAATCGCAGTTGAGGACGATAAGGAGAATAAAACCTGCTTTAGTTTTTCTCTCTAACAACTTCAATTTATTTGCAAATATTTCGGCTCCTATACAGAGGCCATCCTCAGTGATGTCTGTGAATTTAGGCAATACATTTATTTATTCATTAAAAATATTTATCATTTATACAATTTGAAAATTTGTTGTTAAATGTTATTTACTTACATAAATTTTTTGAGAGAGATTGTCAAATAAGTAAAAAAATTCTCAAGAACAATTGGCATAGACCGTCCAGACACGAGGCTCATGCGCTCAATTGTTCTTGAGAATTTTTTTACTTATTTGACAATCTCTCTCAAAAAATTCATGTAAGTAAATAACATTTAACAACAAATTTTTCAAATTGTATAAATGATAAATAAATGAATGAATAAATAAATGTATTGCCTAAATTCACAGACATGCACTGAGGATGGCCCCTGTATAGGAGCCGAAATATTTGCAAATAAATTGAAGTTGTGGGAGAGAAAAATTAAAGCTGGTTTTGTTCTCCTTATCGTCCTTTTCTATATAAATATCTACAACGAAATCTTTCCCTCTCTTCCGCAGCTTTATTATGATCCCATATATATTTAAGAAAATAAAATTTTAATTTTTTACGAGACTCTAATTATGGACCACACTGTATATTTTCTATTATATATATATATCAATATATTATTCTATTAAAAAAAATATCATTAAATGATTTTTTGCAAAGAATTAATTATTCATAATTTGATTGAAATCATTTATAATTTAATGATTTCACAAAGGGTTTAAAATAAAATGCTTTTTTTTATTATTATTTTCACATTTATATAACATTTATTGAAAATAATATTAAATTTCCAATTAATAATGTAATTATTTAAAATGTGAATTTAAAAGTCTTTTTATTTCATTATAAATTTTTTTGTTGAGGAACAATCAGATGTAGATAAAATAAAAATACTAAAAATTATATAAGTAAAAAAAAAAATGATTTTAAATCAGATGATGTAGTAGCCTATACATAAGTGTGTCATTTCCTCCCAAATAAGATTCCAGACTTTGACCAACATCTTTTTATATATGGTAAACCTACTGTATGTAATGTATTGTGTTAGAAAAAAATTTTACAACCATTTTAACAAAAATTAAAATCAGGAGTCACACTACTTTTCCCCCTCCTCTCAGGAATGTTCAGACGTTTCGGGCGAAATTTATTCGTCCATCCTCAGGGAACAATCATATTGAGAGAGAGAGTTAAGTCTCTATAATTATACATAGTTGATATTTTATTTTACTATTCAATATGTATTCTATTTAATAAAATAATATGATGATATATGAGTTTAAAAGACTTTATAATAATATTATTAAAATTTAAATAAGAATGCCTGGACCCCCAATAGATATATTTACAAATAACGAGTATCGTTTAAAAGTCTTAAATGGCCTAAGTTGCCGAAAAGACTGTGTGCATGTGTGTGTGAATGGGAAAAAAGTGTGTTTTTTCATTTCAAAAAAAAAAATATTAAAAATTGTTATTTTCATAGGACTAGACTAGATATGACATTACTTGATTGTATCTAGTCCTATGAAAATTGAGGAAGGGTGAATAAATTTTATCCGAAACGTGTGAACATTCACAGAGATTCGAGAGTGTTTTATTTTTGGTTGCCTGCACTTTCACATTCTTCTTCAGTATATTTCCAGCCATTAAATATTAATAATCTTTTTTATAATTCGATTCAAAGGTTTCTGGATTTCCAATGACCAAGCAGTTAATATTATTGCAATTATATATTTATGATGTGCTACATATATGACCATCCTCAGGGCTATAATTTAACGGATACAATTAAACAACTACACTGTATATCAAAATTTCATATATAATATAATTTTTACCCATATTTTTTTTTTTTTTTTTTTAAGGTCCTTCTCGGCATCTAAGGCCATTTAGACCCCATCCCTATTTATTTCAAATGGTTTGTAGTCAAATCAAATGAAATAAATTTTTCTCGCTTGGGATGGGAAGCGAACCCGGGACTCCGGTGCGAGAAGCTAATGTCTTCCCACTGAGCCACGGCTCCCGGGCTTTTTTACCCATATTGAATTGTAAACAATTATTATAACTGACAATTTTTTTTTTGATATTGATATTTAATTGTATCCGTTATATTACAGCCCTGAAAATGGTCATATATGTGACCGAAACGTCGGCCCTGGCACATCAATAAATATAAATAAATAATAAATATATATAACTGAAATAATATTAGCTGCTTGCTCATTGGAAATCCAGAAACCTTTACAACGACATATTATCAGCTAGCTATACTTCTCCGCCAAATATTTTTATAATTATAAAGAAATGGCCATTGCATATGTAATCCACCAAATAAACTACTTATTTATAATTATTTTTTATATTAGATTCCGATTTGGTGGGGATATTATAACTCTGAATTATCAATTATAAAAAAGATCACTCAAAATGGTTCTTTTCTACCCTGTCCATAGATTAGATAGTCTCGAGATGGAAACGCACCTAGGGGAAGATTTTTTTTTTTGTGATGGAGGCGGGCTTAAGCGAAACTCTTTTCCATTTACACTATACTACTTTTATTTGACGTTTAGCGCCAACTGTATATACTTATGTGTATAAAAGAGAGGGAGAGATCCCGGGGGAGGGAGAAAAGTTAATAGGATGAAAGCAAGAAACCTCCCCCCCCCCTTCAGTTTAGAGAAGGGGGAGTTCTCGCATTGCGATTGGCTGACACCCCTCATCTCACTTCTCTTCTCCCCACTACTTGCCACCACCACCACCAGCACTACCACAAACGCAAAATGGAA
Source organism: Euborellia annulipes (assembly GCA_023213315.1). Lineage (NCBI taxonomy): Eukaryota > Metazoa > Arthropoda > Insecta > Dermaptera > Anisolabididae > Euborellia > Euborellia annulipes. The sequence continues at coordinate 59,313 of JAKCPI010005498.1, forward strand.
ACCATACCACCAAAACGTCCATTCCCCCCCCCCCCCCCCGATGACGATACCCTCTCTTTCATCTGGCTACTCTCCAAGGGACCGTCCAACAAGCACATCAACCAAAAACACATTAATTTTAAATTTCCACAATTAGATATTGTTCTAATCAATGATTTTCTCGCCAATCCCCACAATGATTATATAAATATTCGATAGAAATTTAAACTTTATTGATAAGAAAAAAATGTTTAAATCTCCGAAAAATCCTGATAAAATTAGTGATTAATTGTAACTGGGTTAATTTATGAACTAATATGGATCTAGATTTTATGGGGTAATGCTACATCTCAGGACAGTTACAGGCAGCGGCGTAACTAACCTTTGAGGGCGGGGGGGGGGCAAAGCTCGACTGGGTTGCCGTTCTTTGTTCGAGCTTTTTTTTTAGTAGGCTATTATCATATGACCTTTTTTTATTATCATTTGACCTTTTTTTTTAGCATTCAAATCTCGATCGAGCATTTTTTTTTTGCAATTGTTCTCCGGATTTGTGATATAAAATGAATTTATTATGAAATTTCAAAAAAAATAGTTCGAGATTTTGGGAAAAAGCTGGAGATTTCGGGAAAAGAGTCAGCGGCGTAACTAGCCTTTGATAGAGGAAGGGGCGAAGCTCAACTAGTGCGACATTTTTCAAGTTGTAATATAATTTTAAAAGAAAACAATCTATGGAAAGAATATTATAAAATCACCGTCCCTGAGCTATATCTTAGATGCCCTAGGGCGCCTATTTCGGTATCAAGGGACGCCAAAGGCTTGATGCGCCTGGTGCGTGGGGGGGGGGAGCTCCCCGCTTCGCCCCTAGCTAAATCCTCATTTTTAAGGCACATAGGCCACTTCAAATTGGGACCTTTGTGTCTATGGGGTGAGATTTTCTCCCCGAAGAAAATTCCTAACCTAAAAGGAAACATCGGCAAAGTTTGAATTATTTCTCCATACAACAAAAAAAATTAGGTCTAGAAGACACACAACCCCCTCATTTTATTACACCATCTAGGCCTATGCAATTATAAAATTTGTGTCTGTATAGCATCCATCAACAAATAATATTAACTAGAGTATTTTTAGTATACTATTACTATCTTTCACAACTCTAAAAGTATGATTATTAAACAAAATACAGTATTTATAAATTTATTTTGTTACATGACAATCATTTTTCCTATCTTTCTACGAGGTCCAAGAGTAATGTGTGCTTCAGGCAAATATGAGAATATAGCTTTCTAAAAAAATTGATTTACTAAATTAAATTAAAATTTTTAGAGCCTATTTTGAGAAAATCTAAAAAAAAAAAAATCTGAAAAAGTACATGAGTATTAGTTACTATTTGGTTAATAAAACTACATCACTCGCTTTATCCTATATATATATTTTTTTCGTTGAGGTTTGTTTAAAGAAAGATGAGGGGGTCTGAAATATGTAGAAAACTAGAGATCGGTCATTTTTAATGATTTTTTTTTTTTTTTTTTTTGCTATTTAAAGGACAAAATCCTCCCACCACAAATCCAAATTTAATTCATGACCCTAAGAATGAAGAAAAGGGGGAAATAAGTAGGGGGCTGTCCCTCGAAAACGGTACGTTGTGGGAGGAAACGGGGGTCACATTTGGATTTAGGAGATCATTTTACTTAAGAATCTGAAAGAATTATGTCGGGGCTTTTTTTCATGCCGACTTGTGTAATCAATTCAAAATTTTATTTGTCTGGGTGTGGGGTGGGTTAACCAACTTAAATAAGAAATTTTGTAGCTCTCTTCGTTCTTGAGATTTACTTACTACACACACATTCAGATTTACTTATTTGGAAATAGAGTCCCCCATAACTTGTATTTCCACCATAATCTCGTCATCGAATTTCAAATTGCAATACTTTCTCAATATATTTTACATATACATGTATAAGTAAGAGATGTAAAATTTATTAATTAATAATAATATTTCCTTAAAATAGCTAGCTTCATTTAATATATCTGTATTGTAAGGTAAAAGATTAATCCTAATCCCCTTAAGTCATAGACAATTGGATTTCTCTGTACAAGTTTATAGGCTTTCTAATGAATTTATAAAAAGATAAGAAAGGTCACAGTAGCTTGAATTAACAAAGATTACTCAGAAAGAAAATTTATAAAGGTATAATTGAAACAGGTATTTAAAAAAATATTGCTAAAATTGAAAAACACAGCACCTTTGAGAGAACTAACAGAGAAGTTCACCTAATAGACTCAAGAGGCGCCACTGATCAAGCGCGCCTGCTGATTATGCAAAATATTTCCAGAAAAGAGAATTGTTTTGCCTATTTAATCGGGATCAAATTCTGGAGAGGGAAAGATTTGCAGCTTTAGCAATGTTATTACTTTCTCTTACCTATATATGTTAATATACAGTATATAGAGAGAAAATATTCATGTCAAAAATTCGATGATGAGATTTTGATAGATATACACGTTTTGAGGTCCCCTGTATCCAAAAAACAGGTGACCTGTCTGTCTGTGTTTAATTTTAAGCATGAAGGAATTGAGCTACAAGGCTAAATTTATATTTATATTTAAGTTAGCATCCCTTTGAGGGGAAAAAGGGAAAGAGTTTTTGGGTTTTTTTTTTGGGGGGGGGGGGGGGGGGGAGCGTGAAAATAAGCTTTTAATCAAAATCGGCCAGACTACTACTAGTGTGCTAGTACTTTACTGATGCACTCTTTCAGTTTTTTTCGATTTTCTCAAAATTCGCTCCAACGATTTTGTTTAAAATGCCAAAATCAATTATTTTTTAGATGCTCTTTCAAATGTATATTCTCGTTTTGCCATTGAAAACTTCTGAAGACGCTTGAACTCCATAGGAAGAATAAGAGAAATGGTTGCCATGGTAACAAAATATAAATATTTTCCCATACTTGAATAAATTGTACCCCAGGGGCTTGGGTAGTTGGGCCCCTTTACCACCCGCGGTGGCGGCTTTTTTTTCATCTTGAATTCAAATGTACCCTACTGTCAGGAACTAAATATATCTCAACACAAAAAATCTGGTGTGACAAGCACGGTACACAACTTTCTATTGCCGAAGGGTAACAGAAAGCTGTGTGCTGTGCGACCAGTTACCACAAGATTTTTTCAAATACGAAAGGAGAGGTGATAATCACTTCCGCTAGGTTAATCTCATAAACCTTGTAACCCGTATAGAAACTTCCTCACTAAAAACCAAATTGGTAGACTAATTATAATATTTTCTTTCTGGTTATTTAAAAAATAATAACGTTTTGATATATTCTTCGATTTTTAATTTAACCCTAGGTCCTATTATATTTTTTATTTTCTCTCGGAGATGCTCTCTCTCGTCTTGTGAACGACTCCCTTGAGACAGATAAAAAGTCTCGGTTGGTATTAATCAGGAACCAAAAGTGGAGAGAGAGAGAGAGAGAGAGAGTGAGGCGGTTCTCTGTTATTAAATGGCTAAATGGATAGCTGTTAAAGGCTAAATGCGCGATAGCTGTTACGTCTAATAGCTCTTGGTGGTTTAGGCTGAGGGAAAGGGCTTTAGATTCCAATGGGTAGCTAAGCTCTCTTCTCTCTCTCTCTCTCTCTCGTATGTGGGGATGATGTGAGGATGGATAAAATTAACACTCGCTCACACAAATGCTCGCATGACCTCAATTCCCTCAAGAAGTGAAATTAAATAAAATAATTTCTTCAAACTACAACTTCAATTCTACTACTACAATAATATTTTGTTAAAAGTTTAAAACAAAAAATTTTGACCAAATGGCTTAAATAAGAATGCCTGGACCCCAATATATAGTCTATATTTTCATAATAACGGTTATAGTATAAAGTCTTATATGGCCTAAGTTGCCGAAAGGACCAGGGCCGGATCTAGGGGGGAAGGGGCAGTGGGTGCATGTGCCCCGTGTGGCAGATATCAGGGGGCGGCAATTAAAGAAAGATTTACTAAAAAAAAGGTAAAATGATATGAATTTTGTGTAGGAAATTTTAAGGAGGGGGCGGCAAATTAAATTTTGCCCTCCTCCCCCTAAAAAATCTCGTAGTTCCGGCCCTGGAAAGAACTGTGTGTATGTGTGTGTGAATGTGAAAAAAGTGCGAGTGTTTTTATAAAAAAAAAAAAAACTTTTGAATCTTAATTATTTTTACTTTCTCTTACCTGTATATATGTTAATATATATAGAGAGAAAGTATTGGGTTCATGTCAAAAATTCGATTTCGAGACTTTGACGGATATACACGTTTTGAGGTCCCATTAATCCAAAAAAAAGTGATTTTGCGACATGGTCTGTCTGTGTGTTTGTGTGTGTAACGAAAAGAGCTAGGAAGTTGAAATTTTATATTTAAGTTAGGCACCCCCCTGAGACATCCCAGATAGCACAGTACGTCTTATGTACGTACATAAGACGTACTGTGCTATCTGGGATGACACGAAGCTTTTGAACAAAATTAACCAAAGAGTACTCGTACTTTACTGATGCACTCTTTCAGTTTTTTTCGATTTTCTCAAAATTTGCTCCAACGATTTTTTTTTTTAAATTCAAAAATCAATTATTTTTTAGATTCTCTTTAAAATGTATATTCTCATTTTGTCATTGAAATCTTCTGAAGACCACTTTACTCTTGTACTCCATAGAAAAGATAGGAGAAATGGTTCCCATGGTAACAAAATATAAATATTTTCCCATACTTATAAATTTTACATCTTGAAAATCCATGTCGACACAAAAAATCTGGTCTGACAAGCACAGAACACAACTTTCGATTACCGAAGGTAAGAGAAAGTTGTGTGCTCTGTCTTTCTGCACAAATTGACATCACATTTAGCCTGATCTGATTAGCCGTTCGAAATCTACAGTGGTTTAAACTTTCAAATTAGAATTTACCGGCGCGGTAAAATGGAATGATAGGAAAAAAATAAATAGTGAAATCTTTAAACGAAAAATCATTCTTTCTAACCGTATATTCATCATAATTATACCTCTTAAGCAAGGGCGGATACAGGAGGGGGGGGGGTAAAGGGTGTAATTACCCCTCTGAGATTTGAAATAAATACTTTTTTTCGAAAAAAAAAAAAAATGTATTTTTAATGTAAAATTTTGAAATTTTTTTTTTTTTTTTTTTTTTTTTAAGGTCCTTCTCGGCATCTAAAGCCATTTAGACCCCATCCCTATTTATTTCAAATGATTTGTATCAATCAAATGAAATAAATTTTTCTCGCTTGGGATGGGAAGCGAACCCGGGACTCCGGTGCGAGAAGCCAATGTCTTCCCACTGAGCCACGGCTCCCGGGCAAATTTTGAAAATTAATACTTAAAAATTTGATTTGTATTTATATTCTGGCAAACAAGTACAGAATGCGCCTTTAAATTACCGAAATTAAGAAAAAAATGTGCTGTGCGACCAGTCACTCCAGATTACCCCCCCCCGAGAAACACCTCTGGATCCGGGGGGGGGGCCCTTGCATCCCGCACTGCTCTTAAGACAGTGGAGTTATTCAACCAGCTAAACTTTTTCTTGCTTCTTGGGGCAATATTCAAGCTTCGAGAGATAAAGATCGAGTCAAGGTGATCAAAGTCACTTTGAGTTTGAAGTTGAGTTTCTTACGAAAGCGAGCATTTATTTTAAATGAATTAATATTTAATAACAATTTAAAAAAAAAAATCATTTCTGGTACGACAATTCTGAATAGATATAGTTAAGCACCGCGGGACAATGTTAAATAATATATTTTAAATTTCCTTTTAAATTAATTCACTTGTGGCACCATCTATCAGTAACTTTAAGAACTTGTTGATAGTCTAGTGATTTTACCGCCTATTTTATAATATTTAGGATAAAAGATTAAGAAATTATTTGCTCGTCATTAAACATGAGCAAACAATATTTTATCTCGAAGAAGAACACTTTTGTAGAAAGTATCCAGGAAATAAAAAAAATTACTAATTAAAAGCAGATGAAGAGCTGTTTTAAAAAAATAAAAAAAAAAAAACCTTATCAAGCAATTTTTCTTTCTATTTCGTAACAACAAAAAAATTTATGAATAGCGTCTCAACTCAATATCATCTCAAAGTATAAAGAGGTTTAGTAGGTAATTTAATGATGAATATTTTATACCTGGAATAGATGATGAGGAAATAAAAAGACTAGCAGCTATTGATTATTTCATTTATTAACGCTCACTAGACTCAGGGGCGGTTTTAGGCATTTGCCGCCTTTAGACAGTGTAAGGTTGGTCGAATTGGTTTCAATTTTAATCCAAAGGGTAGGCATATCGCCTGCTGAGAATGCTGAGCTAGAACACCTCTGATAAACTGTTCTGGACATAGAAGCAGGGGTGTACCGGGGGGGGGAGGGGGGTCCCCAGGCCCCGAGCCGGCAACCGCCCCCCAAATATTTGTCTTTGAGAGGCCCCTGGGCATTTGGTGTAGGAAAATAATAGGAAAATTAGATTTCTAATCATCACCTATTCATTTTATCCAATTATAACCGCCTAACAAAAAACGACGGAAACACACCAAGCGGCGAGAGTTCGAACTAACTAAATAACAAGCTTGTTGTTTGATTCTCTTATGCACGTGACAATCAAGTTCCAAGAATACCTTGGTTCCAAGTAAAATGGAAATTGTTAGAAATTTATTTTGATATAAGACATTTATATAATAAAAAAATAAGAAATAGGATTTTTATCAAATACAAACTTAGGCCTATATGGTAGAAAATTTTAGGATACACAATTTTACAAGTGAATAGAGAGTGTGAGAGTAATTAAACTAAATATAAATACCATTAATAATAATCCCGAGTCGACCTCGCAGAGTGAGACTAACAAGGCGAAGAAAAATGACGATCATTAAAATTAATAATCCATTATCCAAGAAGCACTGATTAAAACACTGATGAGCACTAATAATCACAAAATAAAACAAACTTTTAATAAAAAACGCAAATATGCAATGAATAAATGTCGCGTGAAAAGCCAACTGACCCTGAACTGACCTGACTCTCAAAGAGTATAAAGAGAGCGTACTCAATGTTAATTTCTGGTTTTTGTCCGCCATTACGGTAACCCAATCAGAACGCAGGGAATTTGGACAAAATTCAAACCAAATTTTAGCCGCTAAATTTAAAATTATGTATTTCGTGTAAATATATATGAATATTATTTTACTGTTAATAAGTAAAAATTTTTTTTCTTTAATATAGAAATAATCTGGGTATTTTTTATAACATAAACATCAGATGTTTTGGAAATATAAACTATTTATTTTAAAAAAATACAGATTAATATATATATTTTATACCTTTTGGGGTACAGAATATAAAAAAGGAATAAAAAAATTTATAATATGTAAAAATGAACAAAAATACACAATAGCTTTCTCCTTTAAAAATGGGGGGGGGGGGGGGAATTCAAAAAGGAGTAGGAGAGATGGCGTGTAGAATGAAGGCATTTTTTTAAATCTGGTAATAGAAACTTGTGCATATATCTGGTAGTATGGTACATACATTAGAATCAGGGAGGTATTAGAATTCATATGTAAAATTTATAAACATCAGGCAAAAACGGGGTTCAGAGATAAACGGTATTTTAAAAATATTTTTGTGTATGGAGGAGGGGGGATATTTAAAAATTAGTTCGCCCCCCCCCCCCCCCCCGAAAAAATTCAATATAAATCTCTGGTACAAAATGTATATAGGCCCCCTCTTCTAGAGAAGCCCCAGGCCCCAAATGTCTCGGTACGCCCCTGCATAGAAATTCAAGAAAATGATTTTTTTTAATTATAATTTTACAATTTGAGCTTAAAGGGCCCGGGTCCCCTCAGGAAAAAAATTCAATAAAATGATTTTTTTTAATTATAATTTTAAGATTTGAGCTTAAAAGGGCCGGGCCTCATCAGGAAAAAATTTCAAGAAAATGATTTTTTTTTTAATTGAAATTTTAATCATGAAAATTATATTTTTATTAGAATTTTAAGGTTGGAGAGCAAAGGCCCCCCCCCCCCCCCCGGAGGACCTAGGCCTAGGGGATATAGTTTTCCCTGCCCCCCTCTGTCTGCGGCTCTTCCGAAGGGTAAGAGAAAGTTGTGTGCTGTGCGACCCGTCACACCAGATTTTTATTTCAGGGGAATTTTTTTTTAATTTTTTTCCCTTAAATTTCTAGCTAGGGAGAGATAGGAGGGGAATATATATAGGTCCTCTTCTTATTATAAATTTCCGCATCTGAATCTAATAAAGTCTTAAATCTTTTTCTATTTTAATTTCGAATAATATATTTTTTTTAATAAGAAATAGAAAAATATTTTTGATAGATAATTAATAAATAATATTTTAAAATTAATAGAGTATAGGCAAGTTAAGGCGGTATCACTCCGCCGATTTTCTTTTCTGATTGGCTGTTGCCAAAGTGGAGGGAGAAAAGGGGTCTAGGCAGTGATCCGGTCTAGGCCTCTACGCATTCGTTTTGCATTCGTGTTCGGCCATTCTCTCATATCCTTTTAAAGTTGTCTCCATCATCGTCGAAGATTTCTCGCCCGCCCATCTTAGACTTGAATTGATTGTGTCCATTCTCATCTTGAACCAATCTGCACAATATGCTTAATCCAAAGGTAAATTATTTATTCTTCTAAATACTTTTCTAATAAGCTTGTTGAAATAAATTAATTGAGATTTCAGCAAGCTAAGTTTTTTTTTTAACTCTATTCTCATTAATAAATTTTGTATGCGTTCTTTTACAAATTCAATAAATAATTATTTAATTAATAATTTTCAAATATTTTATTTGCAACGCCCGATGAACAAAACAAAATTTTAATAATTAACTTAATAATTAAAACATCCATTGAGACGAATTTTATTGAAATATCTTATTTTTTACAAATCATTCCCTAAAAGTTTTTAATTATAGACCACGTTTTGTATTAATTATTTAGTATAAGGATATTTTATGGCTGGTGGAATTTGTATCAGGAATGAAAGTTGGAAGAAAAATGCAGCCAGAATTTTTTCTTTAAAAATATATTTCAACAGCTTACGTTTCGGCTTTGATCAAAGCCATCCTCGGAGCTGCTGTTGGTCTTCATATACATATATTTTGCATTGTATCCGGTATTAAAATTAATTTAGGATATAACATCAGGGAAAAAAGTTTTCAGTTTAAGATAAACTTTTTCCATCTTCTATCACCAATACAATATATTTATTTTTTTTTTGTGCATAATGTGATAATTGACTCAGGGCAGTACAATTTCATCTAATTAGATTAGTTGAGCTGTTGAAATATATTTTTAAAGAAAAAATTATGGCTGCATTTTTCCCTCAACTTTCATTCCTGATATTAATTATTTATTAAAAATATATAAATACTGGACAAATGAGACGACTGCAGAATAAGCAATCGCAACGTTGTACAGTATTTGTATATATTTAATAAATCCCTAAGTGTTTAAAAAAAAAAAATAATTCGATTTAAAACTATATTTTTCTAATATTTTTTTAAAACGAATTATTATTTTTGAGACTCAATGGGATAATAAATCGTTTGAATATTATTAATAAAAAAAAAATTCACTTTTATTCAAATTAAAAGTTACATTTTAATCTTAAAAAAAAAAAGATTTGGAGTGCTTTTTTATTTTTTGACTTGGAATAAAATAAAATGTTTGAATTCATTATTTTTGTTTTTCATGTTAAATAAAATAAATGTTCAAGGTCTTTGAAATGGAAAGAAAATATTTTTTTTTTTTTAATTTAATTTTAGAATAGTTAATTCAGTATTAAATTACAAGAGAAATATAATATAAACTTGATATTATTTTTTCAATTTTATAATGAAATTTTTTTTCTAAAATTATTTTAATAGAAATTAAATCTAAATTTTAATAATACATGAAGAAATTATTAAAAATTAATTTATAAAATGTAATTTGATACTTGTTCTAAAGAGAAAATGTTTTTTTTTTTTTTTAATTTGGTTCTATAATAAGGTGATCAGATTTTAACATTGATAAAGATAAAGCAGGACTCCAATGACCGGGTTGGAGGTCTTGATTAAAAACTTGGTCTATATGCAGCAACAAAAATTCAGTTACAAAATGTTTTCATCTTTCCCAATGCCAAAAAATGCCATTTTTAATTAAGTCCAAAAAATGATGGTCGATGATCAACAACGCGAACTTTGACAATCAGTTCTCAAAAATTTATCATTATTCTAGTTTAACATTATAAAATTAACAAAAACCCTTGACCTGTAGCTCAGGGCTAGAGCATTAGCTTCTGGTAGCCCTTCCCAAAGGTCGCTGGCTCGCATCCCGTCTCATGTCATGAGACTAAAAATTTATTTCAATTGAATTGGCTACCAATGCAAATGAAATAAAAAGAGACAGGGGTCTCAATTATTTTAATTGATTAGTAGCCAATTCAATTTAAATAAATTTTTGTCGCATAGGACGGAATGCGAACCCGTGACCCTTGGTACAAATGTCTAGCATGCTAACCACTTCACCAAGGCATCATTTAGACAAAGCGGGACAAATGGGATAAAATCAGAATTATAATTTAGTTTTGAAAGCACAAATTGAAAAAAATATATTTTATTGTATACATTTATATCCCTGTCTATAAATAAACAAAAATATATAATTATTGCTAACTATAAAAATATTTAGTAGAAAAATAAAAGGCCGAGCAGCTAGGTTTATTTCTTTATTAGGGAACCCACAGCGACCATCTTCAAGGCTAGAGTTCACTCAATAGAAAAACCTCTTAAGTTCTTTGACAGACATTTCATAAAATTCATTACGATCTATCAGATGCTGGCTTTTATTCTCCGGTACGAGTGATCCAGCAAAAAACTTCTAATTGTAATTTAAATTTTTTATTTAATTAGATTAATGAGGTGAAGAGGATGCAGCCAATAATAAATAAAAAGCATCTATTTTGTTAACACTCTTTATTTAGGAACGTTTCGGCTATGATCAACAAAGCCATCATCAGCTCTTCAAGAGTATATTTTATATTATTATCAAACACAATATTGTCATAAGAGATATACATATGTACTGTATTATATCTCTTATGACAATATCTATTTTGTATGTTAATAATATAAAATATACTCTTGAAGGGATGATGGCTTTGTTGATCATAGCCGAAACGTTCCTAAATAAAGAGTGTTAACAAAATAGCTACTTTCTATTTATTATTGGCTGCATCCTCTTTATATTATTAATCTAATTTATATAACAGCCACAATTCGTTATAAATTCTTTATTCAGAATAAAAAGGAAATTACTTCCGGGAGTCAGGTTGTGTTGACAATAGTAGGAAAAAAGATTTTTTCTTTTTGCAGGATCTTTAATGGCTTGGCGACCGAGCGTGCACAGCTTATTTTAGTTTCGACCTCCATGGGTCTCATTTTTTATATACAAAGATCAAAGTGGAGACAATTTTTTTTTTTTTTTTTTTTTTTACATAAAATCATTTTATAGTAAGGAAGAAAGAAAAGAGCGATTGCAGCTAATTTTATTTCGTTTATTATCGCTTCAAGCCGACGTTTCGTAGCCCTGATGATGGTCGTATATCTGACCGAAACGTCGGCTTGAAGCGATAATAAACGAAATAAAATTAGCTGCAAATGCTCTTTTCATTCTTCCTTACTACAAGATCTTCTCAGCTATCCGCCTCACTTTAAAATCATTTTAGTACCTGTAAGGGCACATGTCAAAGAAAATCAATCATATATTTTATAACTTAAAAAAAATGGATTGTCTGCGCAAGAATTATTGTCTCGAACAAGATTCGTAAACTATCGGGTGTTTTAGGAGTTCAGATTATTTATTCTGCAACCCAAATCTTTTAAATAGAAACAATTGGATCTTATGGTAATTATTAATAATTTTCTGTTTTAAAAGTGGAAAAAAAAAATTTTAATAATGTTTGTATAAGTGAAATAAATAGAATAATTCACAGAAATCAGATGAGGATAAAAATAGCTCTAATGTAGATTGAATTTTAGGCTGGGATGAGTAGAGTAAAGGGGTTGGAGAATAATAACCAGCAAATTTATAGCTCCACCTGACGTCCTTTTATTTGGCAGATATTTCGATGCGTAGAACACACATCATCTTCAGTGCCGCGAGGATATAGTAGGTGGGCTTAGTCTATTTATATCAAATGCCTTAGGGGCGTTTCTGCTATGGACACAGAGCGGTCATCAGCTTAGAGAAGGCACCTCCGTTATGTATAACATGATTTGTAAGACGTTGTCACGTCAAAAAATGGCAGCTATATATATTTCATTTATTAGGGCCTCTATGATGACGTTTCGTTCTTGGTCAAGACCATCCTCAGAACATGAGTACATGGATCCATCCACTGCCTGTACCCAACTAATTGGCTTGTTTTTTATATTATTGCAATTTCTTAATTATTATTCAATCAATATATTAACATTATTAATATATATATAACTTAAATTTTTATGTTCCTACATATATGATTGAATATTTGATTGTATGCCTATATTGACAGTCCGCATGCTCTGAAGATGGTCTTGACCAAGACCGAAACGTCAGCATAGAGGCTCTAATAAATTAAATATATATAGCTGCCATTCTTTTCTTTATACATTAAGGTAAGGTGCGCGTCTCAGAAAACCGTTAAGGTGCGCGTCTCGGAAAACCGTTAAAACACGATTGACTCGAGGCGGCACCAGATGGCGTTAGTGTTCCCCCATTAGAATACACGCAAATTGATCCATTTCATTCTAGACTTTCCAGCGAATTAATTAAAGGCAAAAAATTAATTATTCTTTAACACAATGATTACTAATTTAATTATCTACAACTTATAGAGCTCCTTTTTTTAAATATCTTTTATTTAATGCGATTAATCTAAAAAATTTTTTTTTTTTTTGAAAATCAAAAAAAGGGCTTCTATAAGTTGTAGATATTTTAAATAGCTTTAATTTAAAAAAATTTGAGGTCGATAGCTTCAAAATTGTGGCCGCTGGAAAGTCCCAAAATTAGCACCCCGAGACGCGCACCTTAAAACACATTTGACTCGAGGCGGCAAGAGATGGCGTTAGTGTTCCCCCATTGGAATACACGGAACTTGTTCCATTTCATTCTAGACTTTCCAGCTAATTAATTAAAGGCAAAAAATTAATTATTTTTTTAACACAATGATTACTAATTTAATTATCTACAAACTTATAGAGCTCCTTTTTTTAAAATATCTTTTATTTAATGCGATTAATCTAAATTTTTTTTTTTTTTTTTTTTTTTTTTTTTTTTCGAAAATCAAAAAAAGGGCTTCTATTATTTGTAGATATTTTAAATAGCTTTAATTTTAAAAAAAATTTGAGGTCGATAGCTTCAAAATTGTGGCCGCTGGAAAGTCCCAAAATTAGCACCCCGAGACGCGCACCTTAACGATTATCCAGCTATAAAATCGACATTTTTTTTTTATCATTATAATTTGTCAATGTTTTGTATTCATTTCAAGTAATGCGCATGTGATGGTAAGAAAGCAAAATTCCCTAATAAGAATTGTCTTTATATTTATGAAAAGAAAGTGAAAATCTGTCCGCCTATTCCTAGAGTTGAACAAAATTGTGATCGCGCCAACCTCGAACTCATTAGGGCTCTTTCAAAGAGCATTATAAACAAGAGGAGCAATTAATTATTTTTTTGTACCACCTTCTTCCTAATAGTCATCTAAATAAAATTATTCTCCTTTTTATTCTTTCAGGTAAAAGGAAGAGGTAGAGGTATTATTAAGTCGACTCCTTCACCACGTCCTGGAGAAACACCTGATCATTTAAAGGGTGCCACAGGACCCGTAGGATCCAACCAAAATGGGGTGGATAAAACAACCCAAGCAAAAGGGCTCTCTGAATTAAATGTTTCTGCACCGTATTTTCAACCAGCATTTTTTAATACAGACAATAAATATTTTGAAAAATGTTTACCTGTAAAAGAATCTGTAAATAATGGGAATGGAGTTTCTGGAGAGCAAAATGGAACTCCAAAAAATTATGAAAGCTGCTCCTCCTCCTCATCAGATTATGGAGATTTAGCAGCCGCTGTTCAATCAAAGTGTTCGTTGTCACAGAGTCTAGCCCCACCTGGTGTTATGGCATCAGGAATAAAAACGGTAAGTGTGCATGAAAAAAATATCTTGTGTGACTGGTCGCACAGCACACAACTTTCTCTTACCTTCGCTAATCTAAAGTTGTGTTCTGTGCTTGTCACACCAGACTTTAGTGTCGACATATATTTAGTTTCCGAGAGTACATTCAAATTTCAAAATGTAAAATTTTAATTAATTTTTCAAAAAAACATTCACACTTTTTTCTCATTCACACTCACATTCACACAGTCTTTGCGGCAACTCAGGCCATTAAAGATTTTAGACGATAACCGTTGTAATTAATATATATATTGTGGGTTCAGGCATTTCTATTTAAGCCATCTGGTATCCAAATGGCTTAAATAAAATCATCGGACTGCCTGGGTCCGAACCCGCGACGTTTGGTAGAGGAGTAGGCACGCTACCTAGCGACTGAAAGGAGATAAACTTCACGCTCAAAATGAAGAGTAAACATTGCTAGAAAAAATTTGAATTATATAGAGTTCGAATTATAGATCGTTCTCTCTCCCTCTTGTTACGAAAAAGATTTCGATTTATCGAGTGAATCTAAATAGTAATTTTTCGATTTACCGAAGTTTACAGCTGAAGACTTGGAATTATCGCGAGTCGACTGTATTTGTGACCGTCCACATGAAAAGGTACCAAAACTTCACCGGGGTCAAAATTGAGTTTTCATGCTTTCAGTACAGAACACATCCTGCTGAGCAAGCCGGCATTTTTAGAATTTGTTTATCATTTTTTGTTTGGAAAAATTTTAAAAATGTGTTGCTTATGAAAAATCTAGTTTTGAAAATTTAGGCCCAGTGAAAATTTGGTTACCTTTTCATGTGAACGGTCATATCTAAGTATATTATATATATATATATATATTATAATATTAAGAAACGAAATCATTCATTTTCACCCTCTCTCTCTGTAATTGAATTGCTAATTTTCTTATTTTTTAATGTTATTTGGTTTGTACACCAGACGACACAGATTTTGACAAAGCCCTCGACACGTCCCAAGAAAGAGGAGAGTTCGGTCAATGGCAAAAGAGAGGCAGCTATAAAACCGGTATATTCTTATTCAATATAATTTTTTACATAAAATGTAATTAAGAAGATAACCAGAAAATGAATTAGTACCATCTTCTATTTTTCTTTAAGTATCGCTCAATTTTTTAATTTACTTCTATCACAATTTAAATTTGTGTATGAAACTATTTCTAATTATTACTATTATAGTCAAAAAGAATGGTAGTCTGATTGATTTTCTGATTTTCTTCTTCATTCCCCGTCAATTTATTTTTATTTTAAATAAATTTGAATATATAAAATTAATTAATTTTTTTTTTTTTAGAAAACTCCCAGAAATAGAAAAGTAAACGACGACGAATATGTTTACTGTAAGACCAGAAAAGATGATCTCTCTAAAAAACAAGGTACTAAATGGAAAACATTTTTTATAAGAAAAAATTCAAAATAAATAACTGTAGGTGTATAAATAAAAAAATTTGGGAATGAATTGGCCAAAACTTTATCTTATATTCTTTTGGCCCCTGACTTGTGGCTCCCAGAACGCGCTTGAAACCTAGCAGCAATTCTAGCAACCAAACTAGTCTCGTGTGCATTGGGCTTTACACTAAAATTGTAAATCTGTATCAACTTTTGAAGTAAATACATCACCTGGAAGCTAGATGAATAGTTTTTGAAATAATCAATGAATAAAATGACTATTTTCGCTATTTTTGAAAAAAAAAAAAAATCAAAACAAAACCATACAGGTGCCATTAAAAAAAATGTGAATATAATAAAATTAATTCATTCCTTTTAAGACCATTGACCCGAAAAAAAATAATAAAATTAATTTTTTTTTAATGACAACATTGATTGTTTTAATTTTTTTTTTTAATTAGCCAAAATTGTCATTCCCCCTGATAGTCTTGAAGCCACGGGGCGAATTCAGATTCCAGGCAGTTCGATTAATTTATTTAAATCATTTGAATACCAAATGGTATAAATAAATATGCCTGAAACGGAGGTCTTAAACGTGAGAATCATAAAAATCTCGATTTCGAATTTTTTGACTATTACAATACTTTATCTTTATATCTTCTCAGTCATTAGTGTCCGACTTGACACGTTGTGGTTACTCTGAGGAGTAACTCTCATGGGAATGATACTGAGGTGGGTTCCCGTTTCCTTCCTCAGGAGGAGGCATCTCAAATAGAGTTGGATAATTTATTGCCATGAGGTGGATTTGAACTCGAGTTGTATTCAACTCAGGATTATAAGCTTAACTGCTTTATCCCCTCGGCTAATCGCCTCCTCCCTCCCTTTATATACTATACGAGAAAGTAAAAATAAGTACTGAATATTTAAAGCTTTTTATGTTCGTAAAATTGATTGTTCTTTGAAGTTTTAATTTCTAAATTATATATCCTCTTTTGTTTTAGGAGAAACTGGCAACCCTGTAAGCTTGTTAGCTAATTATTTCCTATTGGAAACACACACCACTTGGTGTTTGTTTCAATATCGAGTAGATTTTGATCCGGAAGAAGATCGTACAGAGGCCCGAAAAGATTTGTTAAGAATCCATAAACTTTCCTTGGGAGGACATATTTTTGATGGAACTATGCTCTTTACCAGTCATCGATTAGAACATGACGTAAGGACTAAACAAATTTTTCATTTCCTTTTGACTCCTACCTATTCTAGAAAGCTTATCCTAAAGGTACAATTCCTATTTAAATATATAGGAAGGGAGCCTAAATGGTCATAAATGCCGAAAAAGACCTTAAATAATAAAAAAAAAGGAAGCAATTTGAAGCACCCATCGCTTTAAAAAAGATGTTTTTAACTTGGATGATACTTTTTTCAATAAATTTATTTCAAAATAAACTTCATAAATCTAATTCCAGTTATTTTAATACATATTTTTACTAAATTTTAAGTAAAAAATATTTCTATTATTATTGAATAAAATTATATTTTATTAATTAAAGAAAATTTGATATCTATTTGCTTTTTTTATATTGGGTGTTTTTTTAAATTAAATAAACATTGGTGTTGCCGAACATGTTCTACAAATTTAGAATCATCCATTTTTACTTTTTCTTTATTTATCAACCCTGAAATATATTTAACCTTCTTACGGTCTTTGGGGTCTATATGGCCCCAAGAGCACTTCAAGCCTTTGTATCCTTTCAACTATTATTATATTTGGAAATTTCTCCTTTTTTGACTTTTATTTTTTTGTCGTTCTAAATACGAATTTCACAATTTTTAAAATAGTTTATTTAGGACACTATAGAAATTGTTACACATCCGCTCTTGGGGTCTATATGACCCCATTAGTATTTAAAGCCCTTCTATTATTATTATATTTATTGCTGGCCGGTTTTCCCAATGTTTATTATTCAAATAATATATAATAATATAATATTGTGAAAAAGGTTCCTTCAATCTAATATAATGAGAATAAAGCTTGAGGTCAATATGACCCCAAAGACTTCTTGTGTAGGGTTAAAACTAAGACCGTACGAAGGTTAAAAGATTCGAGGTGAACCGAGAGAAAATGGCGGCGCGCGACAGTTTCGACTCTTGACTGTTCATGGTAGCTGTCCAGTCGTTGAGTCGTTTCAGTCGCTTTTGTCGCGTCGCTACAGACGCGCCATAGGAATTCATTTACATAGAAGCAGTCATTAGCGGTTACAACGGCGGATCTCTAGCCATTTCAGTCGTTGCAAAGGAATTGCACCTTAAGATGTTCCCATTAATACTTCCCCAACACCAAATGCTTCCTGAATGAGAAGTAGAACACTAAAATTTTTTCTCAGTATGCAGAATATATACCACGTTAATTTTTATTAATTATTTTTTTCTAGCCTTTGGTCCTTTTTTCAACTCGGATTAGTGATAAAAAAAATATCAAAATACGGATCCGATTAGTTAGTGATTTAGCTGCTGGTGATTATCACTACATACAATTATTTAATATTTTGATGAGGCAAAGCCTTGTTGCCTTGGACCTCCAACTCGTTGGACGCAATTTTTTTGATCCATATGCAAAAGTAATTTAATTTTTTATCAACATTCTTTTTTCAAAAATTAATCCAAATCTTTGTTCAAAATAACGAATTTTTATTTTATTTTTGTTTTGTTTTTTAGACTGAAGTTCCTCAACACAAATTGGAGCTCTGGCCAGGGTATATAACATCAATTAGGCAACACGAATATTCAATTATGATGTGTTGCGAAGTGACGCATAAAGTAATGCGTCAAGAAACGGTTCTGGACCTTCTAGTGGAAACACATAGAAGATGTAGATCACTAGGAAAGGACCCTAGCGATTTTAAAGTAAAGTTGATTTTAGTATATCAAACCTAATTTTTAAAAAATGACATTACAAAAGAGGAACATGTATCATGCTTGTATTTTAATATCCAGATTTGGGGATTATTTAATGAATCAAAGATGATGATGGGAAAATAAATTTATTATAGTTAATATGAGACCTTACAAATTTGCCTGAGCGTAGCTAGAAGTCCCCCCCCCCCTCCATTCACACACAGAAAATTCCAGTGGACCAAATTTTTGTCACTTCGTTATTTTTTACTTATAATATTAAAGTTAAGAGCTTTTAATTTTTTATGGTATGATCATTTTCTAGCCTACACAAAACCTTTTAGTATCTACAAAAATTTCATCAGAAATTATCCTTAATTATTTGAAAAGGTTAATTTTAAGTAATTTTCCGTGGGAGAAACCCTCGGACCACCACTTGTGCTGGGATGGAGAGGGGAGTACTACATACTCCCAGAGTTCGGAAAGATAGTAAAAAAAAGTAGCTAAATACAAGATATTTTGATTTTGTTTATCTATATACAAGATATTTTAAAATTCTCTTACTACATCCATGCAAATTTGGGTTTTCCTTTGTAATATCTAGTCATATGTTATATTTAAGCAAATGCCTATTTTTAAAGTGAAACTTTTATTATATCGATACGAATTTTTTTTTTATAATATAATAAAATTTTTATTTAATTTTTTTACAGAAAATTTTCAAAAATGCAATCGTTAGCGCTGTGGTATTGACGGATTACAATAACAGAACTTATCGTATAGATGATGTTGAATTCTCCGTTAATCCTGAATCAACCTTTCCTCTCAAAACGGGCGGAGTAATTTCTTATGCCCAATATTATCGGGATGTAAGTACATTTGATTAATAAAACAAAAATCTTATGCATGTCTTTATTTTTTACAAGATCTTCTAGATTAAGATTGATTGGCGCTATTATCTCTTTAGTAGATTTTATTACTTTTTAAAATTTTGTTTACTTTATTTTTAATGCTTTTCTTTGGTTTGTTGTAGAAATATGAGATCCAACTGACAGATATGGAGCAGCCAATGTTGGTCTCAAGAGCAAAGCCTAGAGAAAGAAGAGCTGGTCAGGCTGAACTTATTTATCTGCCCCCAGAGCTCTGTAGGATGACAGGATTAACTGAAAGCATGAGGATGAATTTTCAACTAATGAAAAGTCTTGCGGATCATACCCGTATAGGACCCAGAGATCGAATTGAAAAGTTACTACAATTTAATCAGCAATTGAACTCATCTGCAAACGTAAGTTTTTCTTTTTTCTCTTAAGGAGGCAAGCTGTTCGTGTTCGCATGTTTTTGCCTATAAGATGGCGTTAGTGGTCTTAAAAATTGGTCAAAAAGTCCGATTTACAAACATATTAGGAAAGTTTGCCAACAGATGGCAGAGTGGTAGGACTATATTTAATGTATTTGTTTAATTTTCGTTGATTTTTTAATATTGAATAGTTTATAAATATTGTATTATGGTGGCAATGTTTTCAAAAACTGTAAAACCGGGTTTTTATTTATTTTTATTTTATTTATGTTTTTTTTTTTTAATTTTTTCTTCAGTAATACTTGTATTCAAATAATAAATCAGCTCGTGATCCTTGGCTCAAAGAGAAGACATTGGCTTTAATAATAGTGGAGAGCCTGTCTGTCTGTCCGTTTGTCACGCTCTGTTTGACCAACTTCCCGGAATGTTGAAACGAAATTTTGCATTCTTATAGAGGACGTCATGGAGAGTCCAGGAAAAATATTCGGGTCCCGAAATTCTTGGTTAACTTTTTGAATTATTGAGTAGTGAGGATATCCAAAGCAGCCAAAAGCAATAAAGAAAATTATATTTATCTTTAGCTTTATTTCATAACGTTTGTCGATGTTTCGGCCGATATTCCGGCCTTCATCATGACAAATGCTGTTTGCCTCGAGCTCATAGAGGCTCTTGACAACTCCTGACAATGATTTTGAGCGAACATTTGTCGGATGTCATGACTTCTGGTTCAATAGTGATCACTAATAAATATTATCTGTTTTTTTAGATTCGAGAAAATTTGCTCAATTGGAACATTCGCTTGAGCAAATCCCTCGTGGAATTTGAAGGGCGAGAATTACGACAAGAATCCATTTACTTAATGGCCAACCGGTCTATAACCCCTTCCGTGCCATGTGATTGGACCCGCGAAATTAAAAGTAAAAATCTTCTATTTTTTTTAAATATAATTTATCCAATAATTCAAATTTTTTGGAACCAAGTTCTTTTATGTGGCTTGATTGGCAGAAAACGTCACGTAACAAAAAGCAGCAATAACAAAAATGCGTTATATAGGGGAGAGGGCGGGACATTGGGACACGAGGCACATTGGGACATTCGAATTTTAGCGGTACTAAATGTAAAGTTAGATTGTACTCTTTGACCATTAGGGTGTATTAAGAACCCATTTTATTATAGAAAAATTTTAACAGCGTCAAGCTACGCCATAGCTAGTTACACGTTGCTACATCATATTTGTCCTGCGTTGTAAAAAAATCGGAAATCGTTTGAGGTCGATTATTTTCCATATGAACGTTTGAATTAAGACAGTTGAAATATTAGAGATAAGTGTACTTGTTTATTCTTACTATTTCGGTACATGCAGATGTAATTGTTTATTTTAGCTATTTGTATAGCCTCATTTTGTTTATAAACATGATTGAGGTAGATTGGGACATCTAGCGAGAGGCACATGTGGACACTAATAAATAAGAAATTATATATAATATTTAAGATATTATATTGTGGACAGGGCCGCAGACAGACTTGACGGGCCCCGGGGCTACTTACTAATACCCCCCCCCCCCAAAAAAAGGGGGGGGCAGGGGGGCCGCCCCCCCAAAGCCTTCTCCAAAACAAAAAAATACCTATTGTTTTCCCTAATGATTTTTTTTTTTTTAAATAAATATTTTATTAACTCTCATAAATTCTAAAATCTAACAAAAAAACTTATAAATAATTGAAAAAATCTAATATTTACGAATTTTGTATTAAAATTATTTTTTATTTCAAGAAAAAAATTTTTTTTAATTTGTTTCTTATTTATAATTATTATATTATCTAAAAAAATTTCTCCACTTTAAGTTTATTGGAGAATGGGGGGGGGGGGGGGTTCATAAAACTTTTGGGCCCCCCCCCCCCAAGCAGAAATCCTGGCTACGATACTGATATCTATGGTAACAAAATTGTTTAAAATAATAAAACTGCATTATTATTTACACTTTAGATTAAAATTGGACATACAATGAAAATGAAAAGGGGGGCGATAGGTGTTAGTCAGCCTCCAGACAGGGGCGGATTAAAGGGGGCGATCGCCCCCCCCCCCCCCCGAGAAGAAATTCACAATGTTATAAAAACTAGTAATCTAAAGAAATTATGATTTCCGGGCTTTAATTTCAATTGAATTTGTTACCAATCAATTTAAATAAATAGGAAAGGGATCTAAATGGCCATAGATGCCCACAAAGTCCTTAAATAAAATAAAAAAAAAAAAAACCGCCCCCCCCCCCCCCGACAAAATTGCATTAATCCGCCACTGCCTCCAGAAAGGGGCGATGGGCCAAAAAGGTTGGGAACCACTGTGTTAGATTGTGCCACCTTTATTCAGCAAATTATTTTTTTAGAACAAAACAAATTGTTTTTGTCCACATCTGCCTCTTCACTGTCCAAATCTACCTCACCCAAGAGGCACATTGGGACAATTTGGATTTTTTGGAAAATTGCAAAAATCTAATTCATCTATCGGTGAATAAGCGCTAAGCCTATGGCAATAGATAGTGCATTTATCAGTGTCAACAACATAACATTAAATGCTCAATAATATTGAAAGCCAAACTATACACAGCTAATTTTATTTGTACTGTCCCAATGTCCCGCCCTCTCCCCTACCCGATCGCCGGCGAAGAAAAGCGAAGCTAGCCGAAGCCTTGGCGAGCCCCCCCCCCCCCAACAGCTCTAGAGAATCCTAACTCTTTCTTTATTTAAAAAAAAAAAAATTATTTTTAAAATAATATTCATATTAAATTATATTCGGAGTTGAAGAAAAGGCGTGAGGAACTTCGTTCCTGGCGGGGGTCGGGCCCCACGACCCCACATGTTATTTAATAAGGATATAATTAGGGGACCAGGCATATTTATTTATACCATTTGGTATCCAAATGATTTAAATAAACTGACTGGGATCCGAACTAGCGCCCCGTGGCTTCCAGACTTCATTATTGACATTTGTCAACAACTTGAGCCGCCTCGGCCACGGGGGGGGGGATAATTCACTTTATCTCTCTTTAGTTTTGAAATGTAAAATTGAAAATTTAATCAGTTGAATTCTTTTGTTTGTTTAGATATCCCGATGCTGCATACAGCACAGATCAATAGCTGGGCTATTATCTTCCCAATTACTCTGAAAAGGGATACATTTAATTTTGTGGCATCCTTGATCAAATCTGCATCTTCCATGAAATTTAATATTCCTAACCCTAATCAGTAAGTAGAAGAAATATCTTAAAGTAATAAGCCTCAAGAAATTCAAATTTTTGAAGAGAGAGAATCTCATTAGAAATAATTAGGGATCGGATTTTGATGCATTATAGTTTACTTTTGTTTAATTCTTATTCTATCATATCTTATCTTTACCGCGGTAGCCGGATTTTTAATGATACTAAAAGAAAAATCCACGTACTCTCAAGAAGTGAGCCCCCGAGTGAATTTACATTTTTCTAAATTAATTTTATAAATGTTATTTATCAAATTAGAAAATTAAAAAAAAAAAAAAGAATTCTAATTTATATTTATTTATTTTCTTTACTACATCTAAAAATCTGATTCCTATTAATAATCAAGTTCAATCTTACAAAGATGATGGAAGATATAAAAAAATAACTTGAATAAGGAACGCAATGAGCAGAGCAGCCAGCAGAAACAAAAAACTTTTATATTATTTCGTGCCTCGTTCCCACCTTCAGGACGAAATAATTGTCGCAAAATAGGTGGAGAATTTTATAATGTATACACAATGTATATAAAATTCTCCATCTATTTTACGACAATTATTACGTTATGAAAATAAGAGGAACGCATTCCCTAAACGTCCACGAAATAATATAAAAGTTTTTTAATTCTGCTCGCTGTTCTGCGTTCCTTATTCAATTATAACCACAGCCATTTCTATTAAGACGCTTCGGGAGGCAAAACTGAGAAAATTTGCCAACAGATGGTAGGGCTATATTTAATCTCATGTATTGTTTGATTTTCGTTGATCTTTTAATAATAAATAGTTTATAAATATTATATGGACCCTGTTATGCAATGGTGTGTCAAAGACCAAAAAATTCAAAATTGAGTTAAGCACGGAATATTGTTTCAAATGCTTTAATTAATAGTATTTTTTATGAAATATGTCCTAAAAAAATTTATATTTAATGTTACTTGCACAATTGACAAGAAAAATTATATATAATCCAGTGTAAACAAAAAACTTTTTTGTTGATTTTCTCAAAACTCGATGTTTGTTCTTTGACACACCATTGCATAACATGGTTCATATATTATTTTTAACAGTATATAAATATAGGCTTATAAGTGATCTAATAATACCGGCTGCTAGACAAGCCTGGCATCTTTTGCATAAGTGCTGAACTATTAGGTCGTTAATTTTTAAATAAATAAGAAATTTAATTTTTACTTTGTTACCATTTCATTTAATTATTATAGATTGGATATTAATGATTTTTAAACTTGAATTTTGTTTGTTTTTTTTTTTTGCATTTTCTATAAATATAAAAAAAATATTTTTTAATTAATCGTAATTTAAAAAAAAGACATTCTATTATGTAAAAAGCTCAGGGATTTAAATCATCAAAAAAAAAAAAAACGAATAAAAAAATACTTTACAATGCCTCAGTAGTTTCGGACTAAAGATTCGACTCAATGTGCCCTCCTGAAGCCCCTTAAGGAAAATAATTGATGGCAAGACATCTGCCTTGCATTGTACTGGTAAATTAAGGAAATAACTCAATCTGCATTTAAAACTCTTTATTTTGCTTCTAGTCGAATAGAAATTTCTAATGACCTTGCTGCCACTTATTCCTCAACAATCGATAAACTGTTGTCCACCACAACACTTAATTTCGTTGTGTTGGTGGTGCCTAATAACAGATCGGACCGATATAGCGCAATCAAAAAGAAATGTTGCGTCGACCGATCAGGTATTTATTTGATTATCCATAATATATATAATATAAATTAGGAAATTAAATTCAAACACATTTACTTTATTAATTATTTTATTCTTAAAAAAAATAATTATATATATATAATTTTTTATATTAAATATATATATATATATATATATGAATTTTAATTATTTATATCTTTTTTTGTTGTCAGTGGCAAGTCAGGTGATTTTATCGAAAAATCTTCAATCAAAAAACACCCTGTCAATTGCAACTAAGGTAGCAATTCAATTAAATTGCAAAATCGGAGGAACGCCCTGGTCCGTTGAAATTCCTATCCCGGTAAGCAATTTGTTTTTTAAGCTTAGAATTTTGCGTATTTAATAGTAAAATATCAAAAAAAAAACAACCTTTTTTTCGATATTGAATATTTTGATTTTGTAGTATGTATGTAATAAAGAAAGAATGAATGCAGCTATTTTTATTTGGTTTATTTTTGATTTGTTTTGAGGTTCATATATATTTAAAGAAAAATAATTTTTTTTCTTGTTTTATATTTAAGATAAGATGAAGCCTTTAATAAAAGAAATAAACTTGGCTGCAATCGCTCTTTTCTTTCTTCCTTACTACAAGATCTACTCAGCTATCCACCTCACTCTAATTTAAGATAATAGTTTCGGGTCCATTAATAGGCCTGTAAAATAAAAATAGGACAAGCATGAGACAGCTGCTTTGTATTTATAAATTTTAATCAACAATTTTTTTAGTATCTGAAAGACTAGCGCATTTGTTGTTAAATTGTAATCTACATTTTTTCGGGAAAGTATTGTAATCGTCAAAAAATTCGATTATTATGTTGATTCTTGTGTCTGTGTCTTTCAGATACTAAAAATATTGTTGATTAAAATTTATAAATTTATTTTTTCAAAATTAACGAAAAATGTCTTTTTCTTTGTTGATTATTTCAAAAACTCTATTCAGTGTTTGAAAAAAAGTCCAAGAATAAAAACTTTTTAAATTATCCTTAAGGGGTCGCCCACGTATTACGTAACGACTTTTTTGACGATTTTTACTACTAGGGGGGCTCATGTCACAGTCACATACAAACAAACCCCCCTTACAAATATTATGTCACAACAGAACTACTCCCTCCCGAATAAAATTTCTTATGCAAAATTTATCATTTTATCTATTTTCCCTCGTGACTCAAATAATCACCCCATTTTTCCCTGTTGTGAAAATCATTCGACTTTTTTTTTTTCAAAAAATTTTATAAATTCAACTTTGAATTGTCAATTTATGTGATATGGAGGACAGCAGCCAGGTAGCCTCTATTCAATAAAACGGACTCCTTTCAACAAAACGTTTCGGCCAAATTTATTGCGCCGAATTTGGCCGAAACGTTTTGTTGAAAGGAGTCTGTTTTATTGAATAGAGGCTACCTATCTGGCTGCTGTCCTCCATATCACATAAATTGACATCTCACAGCCACATCCCATCAATTGTTTTTGAATTGTCATGTCACACTTGAAGAAACCCTCCGGGCCTCCCATGTCATAATTAGTAATGTTTTGTCTATACTCCTCCCCCTGGGCCCCCCCGGTCCTAACGCGTTACGTAATATGTGAACGGCCCCTAATATGACAGAAAAATTTAAAATTTTTGAAAAAAAAAAAACTTAGGAAAAGTAGTACTTCCAGGTGAGGTGACGTGTTTACTTCAAAAGTTATCTGGCTGCTTGCGTTTTCAAGCAATTGTGTTCATACATACACAGACGTAATTCTAAAAATGGTTTTTTAGGATATAATTCTAAAAATGTTTTTTTAAGATATAATTCTAAAAATGGTTTTTAGGATATAATTCTAAAAATGGTTTTTAGGATATAATTCTAAAAATGGTTTTTTAGGATTTAGTTTTGGGGAAGTCATTCCTGAATTTTTTTATTTTTAATAAAATTTATTACAATTCCTGCTATAAATGCATCTGTCGCATGCAAGTTCTTTTTTGTATTAAATTTTTTATTTTTTATTTATTTTTTTTAATTCTTTCATTTTGACTCTTCTACCGTAGGATCTCATGGTAGTGGGTTTTGATGTCTGCCATGACACAAACCAACGAGGAAGATCAAGTGGAGCTCTCGTTGCTTCTCTTGACACACAATGCTCAAAATATTTTTCGGCAGTGTCACAGCACACCACGGGAGAGGAACTTTCCAACGACCTCGCTGTGAATATGACCCGTCAGTTATACTCTAATCTTCACCTATAAATGAAATTATTATTAAAGGAGTTGGAGAGAAATAACCAGCAACTTTATAGCTCCACCTGACGTCCTTTTATTTGGCAGATATTTCGATGCGTTCGATCTGAAAAAAAGGACTCAGGTGGAGAGCGGTTATTTCTCTCCAACTCCTTTACTCTACTCATCCCAGCCTAATATTCAAACTACGTGAAATTATTATTATTTTAATACATAAATTTCTTTCAGGAGCCATACGTAAATTTGAAGAGCTGAACCATAGAATGCCTCAACGAGTGATAATCTATCGAGACGGAGTAGGTGAAGGACAGATCCCATACGTTTTTGCACACGAAGTAGAACTTTTAAAAACTCGTTTAAAAGAATTCTATAAAGGTCAAGAATTGTTTAAGATGGCTTTTATTATAGTCACTAAACGTATAAATACTCGTATTTTTAAAGGAAAGAGCAATCCTCTTCCTGGAACAGTAGTTGATGACGTCATCACAATGCCGGAGAGGTAAAGAGCCTTTTTTATCTATCTATCTATATATGGACTCTGTTATGCAATGGTGTGTCAAAGACCAAACATCGAGTTTTGAGAAAATCAAAAATAAAGTTTTTTGTTTTCATTGGATTATATATAATTTTTGTTGTCAATTGTGCAAGTAACATTAAATATAAATATAAATATTTTTAGGGCATATTTTATAAAAATATTCTATTAATTAAAACATTCGAAACAATATTCCGTGCTTTACTCCATTTTGAATTTTTTGGTCTTTGACACACCATTGCATAACAGGGTCCATATAAAAATTAAATGGAAAAAAAATAGAAATCTACAATTTTCACTGAATCTATTTGAAATTAAGTATACCTCTAGTACATCGACCAGGAAATAACGTAGTAATAATTTGAATCAATTGAATATTTTGGAAAATTAATTATAATCAAATTTCTTCAATATGGGAACACAAAATAGACAAATAGTTTGGAAATTAGAGAGGCAGGTAGTTGCTCTGTGAGTCAGCTTTCCAAGAATATATGAGGGGAAGAGGCTAGAGGGGACCACCGCAGCTGGTGACAAGATGGTACTTTTCACGGGACTATAGAAGATCACCGCAGTTGCTGACAAGATAGTTTTTTCATTGTTTGAGGTTTTAAGTATGAGAATTTGACCATAATTGCATGTCTTCACATTATCTTAGCACGTATTCCATTGATTTCTTATACAAATATGAGGAGTGGGGTGAAAAAAAAAAAAATTGGCCCGGCAAAATCCGGATCCTTATTGAGGGAGCTATTCTCAGCCCAAATCCACTGATAATGTCGAATAAAACGAAATATCGCGAATTTTTGGAAGTTTCATTGATTTAGAGACACTTATTCCTGGCTGCTACCTCCTGCCATTGTTCAAATAAGATAATATTTTTTTACATGCAAATTCAACTTTATAAGAAATAAACACTCGCACAAATTGATTCATTTATAAATGTTTTTGACCTTTTTCTAATTTTGTATAAATTCATAGAGTATCAGTCCAAATTTATTCACTGTTAAACCTTTATCTTGCCCAAGGGGCTTGGAGTAGTTGGTAGCGTGCCTACCTTCTATACCGAACGTCTCGGGTTCGGACCCCAGGCAGTCCGATAATTTTATTTAAGGCATTTGGATACCAAATGACTTAAATAAAAATGCCTGGACCCCCCAATTGATATATTAAACATACTGATTATCGTAAAAAGTCTTAAATGGCCTCAGTTGCCGAAAAGACTGTGTGAATGTGAGTGTGAATGAGAAAAAAGTGTGGATGTTTAAAAAAAAAAAAAAACCTATATCTTAAATCTTTTTGTAAAAATTAAAATAAATTTTTTTTTCCCTCAAACAGATATGATTTCTTTCTCGTCTCTCAAACTGTTCGCCATGGGACTGTTAGTCCAACATCATACAATGTGATCAGTGATAACACAGGCCTCAGCCCTGATCGTATTCAGAGGCTCACATATAAATTAACACATCTATACTACAATTGGAGTGTAAGTATATATATTTTTCCTTTAGCAATACTTTTGATCAGGTTGTTATTACTTTCTCTTACCTATATATATAGGCAAATTATTAAATTCATGTCAAAAATTCCATTTCGAGATTTTGATGGATATACCCGTTTAGAGGTCCCTGGGCCCAAAAAAGTGTTTTTTGTAACATGGTCTGTCTGTCTGTGAACAAAATACTTCAAAAAGAAAAGAGCTAGGAGGTTGAAATTTTATATTTAAGGGAATGTAGATCTAAACGTACTTGAAAAAAATTAGACTATTATGCAGTTTTTTTTTAAATGAATTATATTTATAAGGGATTATTGGGGCAGAAAGTTATAATTTTTTTAATGACTTATTAAAAAATTAAGAAAATTAATTTTTTTTTTTTAAAAACAAAAAAAGAAACCATCTGCCCCGATAATCTTAAATTTTTCCAAATTTAAAAATGAATTTATTGTTATTATTAATCACATAAGCTTTTGAACATTTTTTGATTTTTTCTCAAAATTCACAATTGATTTGATTAAAATTCAAAAGTCAATTATTTTTTAGATGCTCTTTCAAATGTATATTCTCATTTTGCCCTTGAAATCTTGTGAAGCACACTTTACTCTTGTAGTCAGGGAATATAGGGAATGGACAACACGTAGTGAAAATATGGTGCGTTTTTCAGCCTCTCTAGCGTCAGCTGACCGAACTAAAAGGCACCCATATATCAAAGCGGTCTATTTAAAAAAATAAATGGTTTCTCCCCAGTATGAAAAAAATGGCTTCTCACCAGTATGATAAAAAATCAATGGCTTCTCACCACTATGACTAATAACAAAGGGCTTCTCACCAATATAAATAAAAACTAATAGTTTCTCACCTAAAAGTTTTTCATTAGCGGTTTAAAAAAAAGAAATAGAAATGGATAAAAACACTACATAAATTAAAAGCTTATACATTTATTAAAATAATAAATCAAACAGAATACATTGTTATTTTTCTTATATGTTTACTTATAGTTATATATCTTTTATAATAATATTGTTGATAATCTCAGATGCAGGCACATAACATATATGGAATCATAAATAAATAGATAATAATCTCTTAATACTAGTAAAATAAATAAATAGATAATATCAAATAAAATTAAAAAAATAACAATGTAAATAAATATACTGCCCAGTATAACAAATTAATGTGCAAGGATAATGTAGAGTAATTCTGTCTAAAATTGGAAATATGTATACTCTGAAAAACAAAGTTATGATATAATTATGATTAATTGGCCCATTATTTTATGTATGCATCAAATAGACTTTAGTATAAAACATATAAACATGGAGGTACCCAGCGAGGGGCAGGGGGGCAGCTCCCCCCCCCTAGAAGAAAGAAAAAAA
The DNA here is from genome assembly GCA_023213315.1 of Euborellia annulipes. Taxonomy (NCBI): domain Eukaryota; kingdom Metazoa; phylum Arthropoda; class Insecta; order Dermaptera; family Anisolabididae; genus Euborellia; species Euborellia annulipes. Next base: position 89,715 of record JAKCPI010005498.1, read on the forward strand.
TTAAATGCTTATAAAGTGATGAAATGAACCAAAATTAGGTAGGGCGATAGCGACGGGGACTCGTTAGGACTCGAGGGTTTTTATGCCTTTAATTCGAAGGCTTTTCCCCTATATAAATATATATATATAAGTCTGGGCGGTCATGATCGCCCCCCTTGGATGACCTTGATCTGCCCCCTCTAGATTTGATCCTGGGAACGCCCTTGCATATATATATATATATTCTTTATATTTATCACGAATTAAAGCTTTGTGGTTTTAAATATTATTATTAGAGGAATTTTTAATCATAGACCACATTTTTGTTTTATATAATATATATATATTTTATATAGTATAGAACTATATATATATATATATATATATATATATATATATATATAATTTTATAATTTTAATAAATATTTAATACAAAAATGTGGTCTATGATTAAAAATTCCTCTAATAATAATATATATTCTTATATATATGAAAAAAGACAGAAACATAACAGATATGGAATCATCAATAAATAGATAATAATCTCTTAACACTAAAATAATAAATAAATAAATATATATACTGCATATATTAACAAATAAAAAAATATAACAAATGGAAAAATGTTGCCCAATATAACAAATTAGTTAAAATGTAGAGGTCATTGCCCTTGAAGTGCATGACAATAGCCGAATGGAGCACACATTCGAATTTGAAAGCAAATGTTTCAACCAATCAGATCTCTTCAAATTTCCTGACTAGCGTCCCCTTGAGGCGGCTGACCGAACCTATGCAACAGTCCGAACATAGAAACTATGGCTAAAAAAACCACCACATTGCCCTATTCAGTTACACCCCCCTGCTTGTAGTTCATAAAAGATAATAGAAACGCTATGGTAACAAAATATAAATATTTTCCCATGTTTACAATTATTACATCTTGAATTCTAATATATCGGCGGAAACTAAATATATGACGTCACAAAAAATCTTGCGTGTTACTTGAAATTTTAATATTTTCTTAATATTATATAAATATGTAAAGTTTTCATTCTTATTAATTTTTTTTTTTTTTTTTTTTTTTTAGGGTACTGTTCGTGTTCCAGCTCCCGTGCAATACGCACACAAACTTGCTTATCTCTCTGGCCAATCTCTGCATCATATCCCTTCTCATGGCTTGGAAGATTATCTTCATTTCCTTTAGAGGAATTTTTCCTTTATTTTAATGCTATATTTTTTTATTAAGTTATGACATAAAAAAATAGAACTTATAGATAATCATTTTTTTTATTTTTTTTTTTTAAAGAAATCAATTAGAAAACATTTTTGATTTCTCCATTCTTCACTCTTGTTTTTCTTTTATACTAACAATTATACTAAAGCTAAGTATTATTATGAAAAAATAATAATAAAACATATATTTTTTGGAATAGTAAATTTTTCTTTTAAATCCCTTCCTAAGTTAAAAATGTTGAATTGTTTAGTCGAATACCTTTCCATAACGGTTGCTGTCTCCAGTGAAATTTACATTGGCACTGAAGATGGCAACGGTTCTGGTTATCGAAACGTGGCCTTGATTCAAGTATAATAAAGGCGTTCGACAAAAAACTGTTTTCATTCCTCCCGACTCGAATTCGGGGGACAGCCCCCTCCTTATTTCACCTTTCCATTAATTTTAGGGCCATTAATTACATTTGGAAGGATGAAAAGGAATGTTTTAGCCGATTTTTAAATAATCGATTTTTTCTGTTGTTTTTTTTTTTTTTGCAATTTTTTCCCTGATTTTCTACTCTTCCACCTATCAGACCTCCCTCATCCTACCTTAAATATCCCTAAAAAAAAAAAAAGTATAAATGATAAAGCGAGTCAGGTGTGAGCGATTCCGAAGCCCTCGCAAGGAGATGGAAGATTCACAGCTCCACGGTGCACAGTCGGTCGAATTCGCAAATATTTAAGAACATAGATATAATTTTAAATTTGTAAAAAAAAAAAAAGATAGCTATAAACGTATAAAAATATTTGCGAATTCGACCGACTGTTCAGCGTGAAGATGTGAATCTTCCATCTCCTTGCGAGGGATTCGGAATTGCTTACACCAGATTCGCTAGAAATTGCCAAAAAAAAAAAAAAAAAACAGCGAACCCGCGACCCTTGGTAGGGTGATTCTACAGCTCCCCCTCCCCTCCCCGCAAGTCTCAAACACTCACTAGGAGGAGTTATGGCCCACATTGAGAACCTCGGATTTAGATGATGCGGCCCAGATTAGAAGAGGACAAAAAATTGTTGTAAAAATAAAATAAATGAAGATAGTTCCAATCTAGAATTGAAACATGACTTTTGTTTTCATTAAATAAAGATTGACAGAAAAAAGATCCATTTTTGTTATTTTCTTCATAAAAATAAAATATTATTAGGCCTATTAGGTTTTTAAAAGATTTGGGTAGAAATAAATAATGAAAATCTTGCCTAACTATAGGGTCAACAGTATTTTTTTTAAATAAATTTTTGCCATTATGGTTTATTTTTGTTAGGAATTAATAATATAATTTAACTAAAAAAATTTCAACGTTTCGGTCATTATTTCTGCAGCTGTTGTATTTATTCACTTTGAACTGAGGAGGTTGGATTTATTACTTTCTCTTGCCTCTATATACTGTATGTTAATAAATAAGAAAGTATTGGATCCATTTCAAAAATTTGATGTTGAGATTTTGATGGATATACAGGTTTTGAGGTCCCCCGAATCCAAAAAAGTGGTTTTCGCAAAATTGTCTTTCTGTGTGTGTCTGTGAACAAAATATCTCAATAACGAAAAGAGCTACGAGGTTGACATTTTATATTAAGTTGGGTATCCTCCTGGGACGTGACAGAAAAGCTTTTGAACAAAATCGGCCAAAAAGTACTAGTACTTTAATAATGCACTTTTTCAGTTTTTTTCGATTTTCTCAAAATTCACTCCAACGATTTTGATTAAAATTCAAAAATTATCTATTTTTTAAATGCTCTTTAAAATGTATATATTCTCATTTTGTCATTGAAATCTTTTAAAGACCACACTTTACTCTTAGAAGGTTTTGTGCGACCAGCCACACCAGTTTTTTTTAAGGATTAGACACCTGCAAGTTTATATTTTAAAGAAATTTGCATTTCCTACAATGTCAGCCACCTTCATCTTTTGCTAGGATTCTATTCACTTCTTAACATAGTAGTCCAAGAGCTGGTGACAAAAATGGGCAAGAGTTTTCTGAAGGCTAATATTTTCAGAATAGGTTGCATTTTAGTAATGGATAGAATTTGGCATTTGGCGGGAATAAGCCGGTAAAGCTGCGGGAAGATGGTTTTTCTCAAATATACCGCATAGTTTTGGAGATATTTGCGACCATCTTCCCGCAACTTTACCCGCTTATTCCCGCTGAAGGCTCCCCCGGTACTGGAAGTGCTGACTCTAGAGTTTATTTCCATCATTAAAATGCAACCTATTCTGAAAATATTAGCCTTCAGAAAACTCTTGCCCATTTTCGTCGCCAGCTCTCCGACTATAGTAATAAAAGCAACTTCTTGTGTGAGCTGTAGTAAATCTATCATCTTCTCAATGGGATTTTAATTGAAATTGTGCCCCTCTTATTTCCCGGGATTATTTTTTATAAATTATATATAAATACTTATATATGTGTTATAACATTTTATTAATTAAATATATAATATATAATTATAAAATAAATTTATAACATTAGCATAGTAACAATATAGATTTTGATATGAATTTAGAAGATAACAAAATTAATGAATAAACAAAAAGCAGCCAAATAATACTATTGATTTGAATTGATGTACTTCTATTTATTATAGAAATGATTAAAAATAAATTTTATTTAGAGAGAGAAATGGACGCCAGCGAAAAATTTAATCAATTTTATGAACAATTAACGGTAAAAAGATTTAATTTTTAAATTATCTAATTGAATATATATATATATATATATCTATTTTAAAAGAAAATTTTTTCTTAAGTTATTTTACAATATAATAATAGAGAGAAATAAATTATTTTTGAGATATATCATTGATCTATTTTCTCGCTTTTCTCACCTGTGTGATGTCGCATATGATAATTAAGATTAGACAGCTGGGTGAATTGTTTTTTACATATTTCACACTGATAAGGTTTCTCGCCTGAATGAATTCTTAAATGAGTTTTTAAACAAGAATATTGCGTAAAAAGTTTGCTGCATATATCACATTGGAAAGGCTTTTCGCCCGTATGTGTACGCAGATGCACTTTAAAAGTATCGCCTCTCGTGTACTGTTTGTGGCATATTTCACATTGATAAGGTTTATCGCCTGTATGATTGCGAAAATGGATTTTGAAGGAATCTTTTCGGGTAAAATTTTTATTACATATTACACAATGATAAGGTTTTTCGCCTGTGTGTGTTTGCAAATGAGAAGTTAAAAGGAACTGTCGAGAAAATTGTCTTTTACACACTTGACATTGATAAGGCTTCTCGCCTGTGTGAATACGAATATGTCTTTCGAGATCAACTTGCCTAGAAAATTGTCTAATGCATTTATCACATTGATATGGCTTTTGACGTGAATGAATTCTTAAATGTGTTTTTAAATAGGGAAGTTGAGAAAATTGTTTACTGCAAATTTCACATTGAAAAGGTTTTTCGGTTGTGTGAGTTAACAAATGGGTATTTAAAGTAGAAGGTTGAGCAAAGCGTTTATCACATATTTCACATTGATAAGGTTTCTCGCCTGTATGTACTCGGATATGTCTTTCCAAATGAAGAGTTCTCGTGAATTGTTTTTCGCATATTACACAATGAAATGTTTTTTTAGATTTTTTTTTATCGTCTGTTTTTTCATTGGATGGACAATTTTTCATTTTACTTGATTTTTTGGTCATTTTCCCTTCAGCGTTTTTCTTCTTTTTTATATCCTGTAGTAAAGATTTTTCTAAAAATAAAAAAAAAATAAAATTAATTAATAACATTTCAACAAGTCAAATAAGTAATTTTATTGTATTCAATTAAGGGGGAGTAGGAGCGACCGTCTAAACGAAATTTTAAAGACAGAAAGTTATAATTTTTTTAATCACTTATTAAAAAATTATGGAAATTAATTTTTTTGTTATCAAGCAAAAATAGAAAACCATCTGTCCTAATCACTGGCGCAACCAGGGGAGGGTTTTTAGGGTTTTAACCCCCCCCCCCCCCAGGAGAGGAAAAAAATTCAAAATATATATTACAAATAGAAAAGAAAAAATATAATCATTTCGGTTCTGCAAAAGAAGAAATATTCCGCGGACGGCAAAAATTTTAACGTCTCTAAAAAAAGGGTTATTTATTGTTAAAAGATCAATGAAAATCAACCAAATGCATTAAATATTATTAGCTACCATTCTGACATCTCTTGGCAAATTTTCGTAATAGATTTTTTTTTTGCTTACTTTTTAAAACACACAATGCCATCTTATCGGCAAAAACATGCGTAACAGCTTCACTACTACTCCCCCCTTAATACAAATCTGGCTAAGAGATAAAAGTCTCCTGGGTTTCTTATGCGCATTTAAATTAATTAAAATAATAAAGTGGTATCCTGTGTGTGTGAAGAGCATAATAATACTGTACCAGCCCAAGATCTCGCGCCAAGAGATCATAAATCAGGTGAAAATAGTTTGTATTTTTAGTTGTTTATCACAGCCAGAAAATAGGACAGGTTTCTTTACCATAGTAAAGTAGATTGTCCTTTGTTAAGCGACTAAGCCTTGTAATGAAGAAACTCCATTCTTATTATACCACATTTCATCATATTAAAAGAATAATGTTTTAATTTTACTTATTTTAATAATAAAATGGACCTGGGACAAGAAGAATAATCTCCTGGCTTAGAATTTGAGGGAGTTGTTTGGTCTCTCATCGGCGGAGTTGTTCCCAGCTGCCGTTTCAAAGATGAAGATAATCGGCCAACATATAAAGGAGAAGCCGTAGCAAGAAGAAGAATAATAAAATGAGGTGTGGTATATTTTTTTTATAATACAATTTTGTACAGAAAAGAGTTCATTACAAGGTTAAGTCGCTTAGCCAAGAGCCAGCTACTTGACCATAAATGAAGAGATCAGCCCTTAGTTTGTATAAATATTGTGTACCAAGCAAGTAAATTGAGTATTTTTTATGACTGTTGTAAAAATCCGATGTTCCTCATTAGAACCTTGTATTAGCCAGTTAATTACGACGGCATTTCAGAAAGTAACCTCCGAATCGCTGTAAAAAAAAACCAGCACATAGGAAAAAAAATTTATTTATATATCAAAGGTACAACTCTCCTCTATTTTTCAAATCGTACCGTTTTGCCAATTTACCAATTCCTTCTTCATAAAAAGGGGCCCTCTACGATATAAGCCAATGCTTCACAACATTTTTAAGTTCCTTATCGTCTGTGAAATGCTTTCCCCCAACACAACCAAAGTTTGACGTTGATGAAACTGAAAAGAGCCATCCAGAGCCTACTGAGGTCTGGGGTTGTGCTTTTGCACGGTAACACGCGCCCTCACACTGCTGTAAGAACAGATGTTTTGAGCAAATTCAAATGGGATGTGTTTCAACATCCTCCCTGCAGCCCGGACTTAACTCCTGATTACCACCTGTTCCCCGCAATGGAGAAGTGAGTTGGGGGAATATTTCGCTGACGATAAGGAACTTATAACAGCCCCTGTTTATGAAGAAGGAATTGGTAAATTGGCAAAACGGTACAAGTGCCTGAATAATGGTGGAAACTATTTAAAAAAATCTGGTGGGACCTGTCCCACAGCACACAACTTTCTCTTACCTTCGGTAATCAAAGTTGTGTTCTGTGCTTGTCACACCAGGTTTTTTGTGTCGAAATATATTTAGTTTCCGCCGATATATTAAAATTCAAGATGTAAAATTTATAAACATGGGAAAATATTTATATATTGTTACCATGGCAACCATTTCTCCTATCTTTCCTATGAAGTACAAGAGTAAAGTGTGCTTCCAACAATTTTGAGGACAAAATGAGAATATACATTTTAAAGAACACCTAAAAAATAAATGACTTTTGAATTTTAATCAAAATCGTTAGAGCGAATTTTGAGAATATCGAAAAAAACTGAAAAAGTGCATCAGTTATATATATATATATATTACATATATACATAGTTAAGAGAAAGTAAAAAATAGAGGAGAGTTGTATCTTTGATATATAAATAAATTTGTTTTTCTATGTGCTGGTTTATTTTTACAGCGATTCGGAGGTTACTGATAGTATGAAAACGATTATATTCTATTCACTAGGCAAACCGAGTTTTGACAGAAACATTTTTGCATCCTTACTATTAGTCTCCATTTGTATGCTACATTAAATCTATGTAAAATAAAGGATCACAAAAACAAGTCTTTAGTAAATGAAATCAAAATTTGATTTAAAAAATATGCATGCATATCCTATGCTTTGACAGGGATCTATGTTAAAATTATTTAGTAAAAAAATATTTTTTAATGTATTAATTAGAGTCAAGGGATTGACCTTGGATATATATTTACATGGGTCCCGCCTAAGGCGAGCAGCGTATTAGTATAATTATTATTAATTCAGGGAAATTAATTAATTTTAATACCTCCTAATTACCATATTAAGTTAATATATTTTTAGATGCGACTTCTTGTAAATTCGTAGAAATAAATTTTATTTTGCTATTTTCAGATATTAATAGAAATATCTATAGAATTATTTTCTCATAATAATAAATATTATTGATATATATATATATATATATATATATATACAAAAATATGTCTTTTGTGATTCGTCATTTGCGAAAACATTTATGGCTGAAGAACAACTTGTGACAAAGATCAAATAACTGATGTACAGTCAGATTCAATATTAATCGATACCCCTATAGAATTGAACCGTGAAGTTAGACAACCAGAGTGCTTAGAAAATATATACCAGGGTAAATAAACTTTTTTAATAGTGCAGTGGAAATACTATTTTGTGAGACAATAATTACGGCTGCTAAGCGCTTTGGTTGTCTAAACAAGTGGCGTATTCAGGACATGCAGGGGTGATCAAAACCTTCGCAAAAACAAATAAAAATTACTTATTTTTTCCAATATAAAAAAAAAAAATGTTTCCCCACTTTAAGGGTCTTGGAAGGGGAAGATGTTCTAAAAAAAAAAAAAAAAAAAAAAACGGAATTTCTGGCTAAGCTAGTGTGTACAATCATGTTTTTTTTTTTTCTATTTTTATTGATGGAAAATAATTTTGAATTGGCTGAAGATGTTCAAAATAAAATTAATCTAGAAATATACCATTCAGGCTGTGATCTTACAAGGCATCGCATCAGTCCCTCAGAACCACAACTCATTCTTACAATTAGAATATTTACCTTTGCAAGAATCAAATTTCATTTTATCAAATGAGCTTATTTTGTTTATAATACACTTTTGACGATGTTTCCAGAGAAAAGACAAATTTATAAAACTGGTCCCACAAAAAATACATGGGAAGACGGGTCCTGTGGATAAAAGTAACTGGTAATTATTTGCCTTACTACATACAGCCCTAAAACTCTTTACTTCCTCCCCCTGACTAGGGGAGCTTTGCCAGTTTGATTCGCGATCATTGTGAAAACACACAACACACGATCTTTTTTTATATTTAAGTCAGTCTATCGGAAATGGATATTTTTATATCGACGATTTTAACTCCCTGTGAAACCCTTTTATCTTTCTTTTTCTATGTGATGCTCTCATTTCTTTTCGAGAAAAGAAATCCTATTACTTATCATCATTTAATTTTGATGTTGAAACCAATTTCTTAGAATAGATAGAGGGAATGTAACTTAGATATCACTAATAAACTTAAGAGAACCAATAAGGAGGGAACTATTTCATGCTAACAACAAAATCACAAAATGCCTAAGCAAAATAAAAAGGACCTCTGATAAGTTTTGCACAAAAGAGCATAAATATCAGAATAGACAAAGATGCATAATCGAACAATTCTTTATATAAAAAGATCAATATTTATTTTTCAATATAGTCCACGCTTATACCGAGATAAATTTTTCTATTCAGTTCCTGAAGAATTCTGGTAGTCTTTCTGAGTTCCAAGAAGCCAGTTGTCTTCACCTCATCGTCGATGGTAGAATAACGGCCCTGGAGATCCCTCTTGAGCTGAGAAAAAAGTTGAAGTTGAAACATCACAATACATCCCCCCCACAATCTTGCAACATGAAATTGCTGCAAAGAAACTCTTTATAACTTGAAGTTTGAGCAAATTTCGCACCCTCCATACTCTTCGTCGGGCGAATTCTATATTTTTCCTCAGCTCAAGAATATTAAGCCACCCACCAGGAGGTGAAAGCAAATGCGGGTACTTGAATCTGAGAAAGATAACCAGAATTTATCAAACAAATAAATATTGTATTTTGTAGCTAAAAAATTGTACTTTTGCATTTTTTGTCTCTTTCCTCTATCTCTTTTCATTCCCTTCATTCACATGGGTGCCAAAATTATTAGTCGGCTCCTGTATGTTAGGACAACATTTATCTTTTGTTTAACATTAAGGCTCAACGCCAAAACGAACAAAACGTTTTGCTCGATGTCAACGCACACCGATCGAGCAAACACGTTTTCAGACAAAACGTTTTGTCCAAGACCGAAACATTTTGCTCTATGCCAATGCCCACCGATTGAGCAAAAACGGTTTCGAATAAAATGTTTTGTCTAAGAGCAAAATATTTTGCTCGATGCCAACGCACACCGATCGAGCAAACACGTTTTCAGACAAAACGTTTTGTCCAAGAGCAAAACATTTTCCTCGATGCCAACACATACCGATCGAGCAAAACGCTCAATGGCAAAACATTTTGTCCAATGATATCGAATCATGTCCAATTGTGTTTTGCTCAATTGGTGTGCGTTTAGTGAAAAGGAAAGACTAGAATATCTCATAACTGAAATATGATTTTAGTATCTCTTGTTGAAGTAACCATTGTTTATATAAAGGTGAAGCAAATTTACAATTTAATTCGGTTGGAGCTCTATAAAAAATTTTATAGTGTATTTAATAGGAGTATTTTATTTTGATAAACTTTTGGTAGAGTATCTCAGGAAAATACCTTTGGGAAAGCCAAAATATTATTAATAAAGTGGCAATTATAGTAGAGCAAAATTTGGTCAAAAAGGGATTTATATATATATATATATATCATATATAGTTTGGAGGGAAAGTGGTGTAGTTTTTAAGTGAAACATATTAATAAATGCAACTATTTAATTTATTTTAGGTTTCACTGGGTTTTAAATGACAGAATGATAAATTTGGATTTTCAAATGATAGATTTGTAAATCCAAATATTTCTATCATTTAAATAAAACCCAGTGAAACCTCATAAATTAAAAAGTTCCATTTATCTTAACATATATAGATCTATAAGAAAAAATGTTTTGAAAGCATATAGTAATATTTAACTAAAATTATCAGAAAAAAATGCTCTCGATCTGGGAGAGGATTTTTTCAAATATGTGAGTCAATAGGAAAGGTGGACTTATTTCTTGGCAATGAGTTAATAAACAATAAATAAATATATTGGAAGATTGTGTAGATTTGCTCACGATTTAAATAAAAAGAGTGAAACTAACATTTTAGTCATGATTGAAACCATCCTTAAAGGATTGTTGTTATAAAATAAATATAATATTTCAATATTTTATTTTTGTTTTATATAAAAGTCGAAGTTATATACAATGCAATAATAAATGTAACAAATGAAGTGTGTGTGTGTGTATATATATACATCCTACAGTTGTTCCATTTATTGTATTTATGGAGATTAAGTATTAAATAATCGTGTATGTTGAAATAGATAAATATGAGTAAAGAGCAGCACGTGTTTAAGTATTAAATATTTTATAAAAATAGCTTAAATTTGCTATATACATGCCCACCGGAAGAAATATTAAATTTTTTTTTTTAATTTAAATAAATGAATAAAATTCTTTATAAACATATTAAAATTAATATAAGAAAAAATAAATTAAAATCTAATAAAGAAAACTATAAAATACATAAAAATAATAAAGTTCTTTGAGGTTATGTAAATGCAAAAATAAATTACCTCTGTGAATTGGATAGTTCGGTTTTTCGACAGAAATATTCGTCTCTTCTTTATTTATCGACATATTTATTTTCTTTTTAGGATTTCACAAAATAAAATGTATAAGATTTTAAAAACTAATTAAAATTTATAAACAAAATTATTGTGAGAAATTACAGTAACGTGTGAGGAAGAGAAAAAATTATAAGCACGGCACGGTGAATTATCAATGCGAGGGAAGCCAGCGGCAGATTTCTAAATGGCAACGTCGCATTGCCGCCATGTTTAAAAGGTTTTTTTTACTTTCTCTTACCTCCATATATGTTTTTTTTAAACATTTTTCTCATTCACACTCACACTCACACAGTCTTTTCGGCAACTCAGGCCATATAAGGCTGTGACGATATCCGTTATTAATTAATATACATATTCGGGGTCCAGGCATTTCTATTTAAGCCATTTGGTAGCCAAATGGTTTAAATAAAATCATCGGACTGCCTGGGGTCCGAACCCGCGACGTTCAGTATAGAGGTAGTGCAACTACACCAAGCCCGAGGGCCTCTATATATGTTAATATATAGAGAGGGAAAGTATTGGATTCATGTCAAAAATTCGATGTCGAGATTTTCATGGATCTACACGTTTTGAGGTCCCCTGAATCCAAAAAAGTGGTTTTCGCGACATGGTCTGTCTGTGTGTGTCTAGGAACAAAATATCTCAAGAATGAAAAGACCTAGGAGGTTGAAATTTTATATTTAAGTTAGACACCTACCTAGGGTGTGAAAATAAGCTTTTGATCAAAATCGGCCAAAAAGTACTAGTACTTTACTGATGTAGTTTTTCAGTTTTCTCAAAATTCGCTCCAATGATGTTGATTAAAATTCAAAAATCAATTATTTTTTTAGATGCTCTTTAAAATGTAGTCATTTTAAATTTTAAAGAAAGATACGATCTGATCTCAGTGATCAAGAGAAAAAACAACTCGGCATGTCGCTTTATTGAATGAGAGAGGGGAATAAAGGAAGGGAAAGAAATATCGCTGGAAATACCTCTTGCTTAGTAATAAATAAAAGAAAAAAAATAATTTGATGTGATGAAGTTTATTTATAATAAAATTTTCTCTAATAGCAATAACAGATATACCCACACTCATATCCGTACAAATCTATTTTACAAACAAATAATATTCTTAATAGAATAATAATTAAAAGTTAAAAGATCGGATATGTATTAATAATTTATATTTGATATTTAAAAATTAAATATAAAATTGTATCTAAATAAGTATATACGTATATATAGTATATATGCCGGTATATATATATATCAATAAGAATAAGGCGCGTTCTCACGAGTCAAGTTTAGTTGATCAACAAATTAAAGTGGAATAAATTTTAGTTCTCACATTTCCATAAAAACAATAAAATAAAAAAAAATAAAATAAAAAATAAAATGGCTTAGGTTGCAGGTGAGCGAGAATGAGTACAGATGATAGGAAGAGAAGAGCTCAAAAGAATTTTATGAATTACGAACATAAGTCGTTTTTGGGTGAGGCAGAAGTTAAGAAGAAATAGATTGGGAGCTTGCTGAAGGAGCTAGCATTTGAAGATAAAGAATCATTCAAGAATGTCTGAATTGGTTTTTAAAATACAGGATTGCATGAAAAACAAGATACAGTGATGCGACAAGCAATCCTATTAAAATTAAAACTGCAAGTAACTTTAACTACAGGGCATTCATTTTCAACGTTTGTTCAGTATATCTAAAAAATTTTTGTGAGTTTTCACAGTGTAAAATAGAAATGAATTGAAAAAAATCTGGTGTGACTGGTCGGTCAGTACACAACCTTATCTTACCATCGATAATCCAAAGTTGTGTTCTGTGCTTGTCATACCAGATTTTTTTGTGTAGACATTTTAAGAAGAAACAGTGTTCCACTTTTTTTTGCACCAGAGTGTATATACATATATATAGGTAAGAGAAAGTAAAAATAATGGATTTATTGTAAGACACCTATCAGAGCTACCGTAAGTAGATTAGATGATATTCATCATTTTAACAACAAAATATTGGCTGAGTCAAACTTTCTTGAACTTTAAACTTTCGACCGTTGGTTCTCGTTGAAACATTTTATAAATAAAAATAAAATACAAATTAAACACTAGGTTATTTGTTTCAAAGGTTTTATTAATTAAATTAATTCTAATTAGAATGTAATCACTTCTGATGATGACAAGGAATTGTCGAAATACGTATCAAGTGTTAATTTTTTAATTAATAAAACCTTTGAAACAAATAGCCTAGTGTTTAATTTGTATATTTAATTTTAATTTCTTGATCAACTCTATTGAAAGAAAGCCTCACAGACACATAAGGTCTTCATTCAACTTTAGTTAATCAAAAAAACTTGACTGGTGGGAACGCGCCTTAAAGGAAGTAATGGAAAATTATTTTGATTGGGTCTTCACATTGTTAGAGGAGAAGTCAAGGCAATCACCCATCCCCCTTCCCCAACAAAATACAGAAGAGGAAGGAAATGATGTAAGGGTGTAGACACCAGATAAGCCCAATATTGTTATCTTAACAATATCAATACAAGTTCATTGCGTGTTCTACCACCTAATTCAAACAAACCCCCCCCCCCCCCTTAACCAATAGAAATTATTTTTTGCTTAGGATAGAATCTTGTAATACGTCTTATTTTTTTTTTACTACATTAACTAAATAATATTGATAAATGTATATATATATATAACTTACTCGTCTCTGGAATTTTGCCTTAAAAAATTGTCCTCTTATTTAGGGGATAGTCAAGGTAAAAATAATTAGAGCTTGTTAAAAAAGCTTATTTTCTTATAATTTGTTATTGTAGTAAGGAAGAAAGAAACGAGCGATTGCAGCTAAGTTTATTTCGTTTATTAATCGCTTCAAGCCGACGTTTCGGTCAGATATACGACCATCATCGGGGCTGAAGCGTGTCTTAGCTGCAATCGCTCTTTTCTTTCTTCCTTACTACAAGATCTACTCAGATATCCACCTCACTTTAATAATTTGTTATTGTTGTTTTCTAACAGTACAGTTAGTTTTGGTCATTTTCTTTGTCTATTTCTCTCTTTCTTGAAATTTTCCTGGGATATATCTTAGATGCCCTAGGGCGCCTATATCGGTATCGAGGGGCGCCAAAGATTCGATGCGCCTGGGGCGGAGGGGACGAGCGCCCCCTTCGCCCCCACCTAGCTACGCTAGTGGCAACATAATATATCTGAATTTTTGATGAAATCGAGATTTACAAACCTTTCGAGTCAAAATTTCCTGCTGAATTTCCTCTACATCTCTAGTTTATCTAATTCCTCTACTTTGGCAACCATCTCTTTTATCTTTCTTTGTGGTTCAAAAGTAAAGTTTTATTTTGGAGAAATTTATTGTTCATTTAAATTTTAGTAGCTAAAAAATATAAATATTCAGTTGGCTTAAATTCATGGTAGTCGTGTTACAAGATTCGCATTGCTAGAGGAAAAGTCAAGGCAAATCACCCAACAAAAAAAAAGAGAAGAGAAAGGAAAAATAAATTTCTGTGCGGAAAAATTTCTACATTTTGTCGGGATCTGTCTCTGCAAACCTTTCAATGTTAAGTCTTTGAGAATTACCTTTCAAATATTTAATATTTTCTGAAATAATCAAATTTAATTAAACAGATGAAAAAAAAATACCAGAAATTTCAACACATTTTAGAGTGGAATCCATTTGATTCGGAAATAGTGAGAAACCGATTCAATAGTTGATTTTGAGATTGTGGCTGTGATGTGATTACAATGGAGAATTGGAGGTATCAGCCAAATTGGGATTGTCCTGGGAGTTTTATTAACCTGGACAATTCCAATTTGGCTGATACCTCCAATTTTCCATTGAAACCGAATCAATACTTGATCTTATATATCAGTTATCTGTTTTTTCATCTGTGTGATTTTTCATGTGATAATTTAAGTTTGATAATTGAGTGAATTGTTTTTTGCATACATCACATTGATATGGTTTCTCGCCGGTGTGGATTCTCTTATGAATTTTTAAACAAGAATATTGAGAAAAGAATTTATTGCATATTTCACACCGAAAAGGCTTTTCGCCTGTATGGGTACGCATGTGGATTTTGAAAGTATCACCACGAGTATATTGTTTCATACATATTTTACACTGATAAGGTTTGTTGCCTGTGTGATTACGTAAATGGATTTTGAAAGAATCATTTCGAGTGAAATCTTTATTGCATATTTCACAATGAAAGGGCTTTTCGCCTGTGTGAGTTCTCATGTGAATCTTTAAATGGGAGGGTTTATAGAATTGCTTTTCGCATTCTTCACATGAATAAGGCTTCTCGCCGGTATGAATTCTTACATGCGTTTTTAAGCATGATTCTTGAGAAAAGCTTTTGCTGCATATTTCGCACTGAAAAGGTTTCTCGCCTGTGTGGACTCGGATGTGTCTCTCGAGATGAACTGGCCTTGAAAAGTGTTTATTGCATAATACACATGGAAATGTTCTCTTAAACTTTTGTACGAAAGGTGGTTCTTCTTTATTCGACGCCTCATCAGAATGGATTGTTTCTTCATCTTCTTCTGCTGCTGCTGCTGCTACTACTTTATTTTGGTCTTTCATGATTTGTAATTCATGTTTTCTCATTTCCCATTCTTCTGGTAAAGATTTATCTAAAATAAAGAAAAAATAAATTAATAATAATATTAGTGAAAATTCACTTATAAGATACAGTATATAAATAAATTATTTACCTTTAAAAGGATCAAATTTCTTTAGATCCAAAGAGCTGATATTGCTTCTAATGCACTTTTGACGATGTTTCCAAAGAAATGATAAATTTATAAAACTCGTTCCACAAAAAATACAAGGAAAGACGGGTCCTGTGAATAAAAGTAACATTTAATCAATTAATTTAATGGGGAAGGTGCCCCAGAGGTTAAAATTCTCAGTATAAAAATATAAATGACATGTTATATATAAATTGACTACGCAGTTTCTTCCGTCTATGATTGATATTCGTTCGAAAAATTAAAAAAAAAAAACACCGTTTTATTTTTAAGTTATGGTATTGTGGTCAACTGCCTTATACATTCGATACATAATCATCCTCAGGACATCAATAACATTTGAATCGGAAATTAAATTTGGTAATAATTGTCATAAATTTTCAATGAAATCTTATTTTCAAAATTATACAATTAGTTTTACGTTTCTTTTAGCAATTTCTTATTAATTTGCCTCCGGGCTTGGCGTAGTTGGTAGTGTGCCTACCTACTATACAGAACGACGCGGGTTCGGGCCCCAGGCAGTCCAATGATTTTATTTAGGCCTTTTGGATAATAAATGGCTTAAATAGAAATGCCTGGACCCCCAATAGATATATTAATAATCAACGGTTACCACTAAGTCTTAAATGGCCTAAGTTCATGGGCGTAACTAGGAGGGTGCCGGGGGCCTGCCCCCCCACCCCACCCCCAGAAGGCTCGTGGCCCTCCTTAGAAAGAAAGCTCCTTGCCCTAAGAAAAATTGAGAAAATATGGGGCTTTCCAGGTTCACTGGAGGATAACTGGTCCCATGGGCCCCCCAGCCATAATCTCTAGTTACGCCCATGCCTAAGTTGCCGAAAATAATGTGTGGATGGGTGTGCGAGTGTGAATGTGAATGAGAAAAAAGTGTGTTTAAAAAAAATGATAATAATACTTTTTTTCTTTGTCGATAAATCTTATTATTTAAAATATTATTCAGATTTAAATCAAAATTAGCCCTCGGGGCTTGGTCTAGTTGGTGCCGTGCCTACATTCTATACCGAAAGTCGCGGGTTCGGACCCCAGGCAGTCCGATGATTTTATTTAAGGCATTTGGATACCAAATGGCTTAAATAGAAATGCCTGGACCCCCAATAGATATATTAAACATACGAGTATCGTTAAAAGTCTTAAATGGCCTAAGTTGCCGAAAAGACTGTGTGAATGTGAGTGTGAATGAGAAAAAAATGTGAATATTTTTTTATTAAAAAAAAAAAAAAATCAAAATTAAATTTTTATTTTTACATTAGATCAATTTATATTCAGTCTTATTAATCTTTGTACAAGGCAGTTGGGCACAATAACATAACTTAAAATAACTTAAAAATAAAACTGTGTTTTTATTGATTTTTAGACCAAACATCAGTCGTGAGATGAAAGATGCTGCTTAGTCAACTTATATCTAATGATCTCGTCTGAATCAGCATCCAAATAAATGACATGTGTACAATTCGCAATAATTTGAGACTAAATATATTTATGAGAAGAAAGAAATAGTAGTTAGGATAGGTAGACATAAAAAGAAGAAATAGGCCTATTAGCTAGTGGTATTTCATTGTTTATGATGAGAAATTGAATAAACATCGAAATACCACTAGGTGTTCTGTGATGATAGGAAGAGGAAGGAAGTATTGGTTTCATGTAAAAAATTTGATGTCGAAATTTTGACGGAAATACATGTTTTGAGGTCTCCTGAATTCAAAAAAGTGGGCCTGACTGTCTCTGTTCAATTTAAAGCATGAAGGAATTGAACTACTAGGTTGAAATTTTATATTTAAATTAGGTACCTCCCTGAGGGTTAAAAATAACCTTTTAAGCAAAATCGGCAAAAAAGTAGGCCTACTAGTATTTTACTGATGTACCGGTACTTTTTTAGTTTTTTTTTTTTTTTCAATTTTATCAAAATTTTCTCCAACGATTTTGATTAAAATTCATAAATTAACTATTTTTTTAGATAGTTTGGTTTCTGGGTTTCGCCAATGAGCAAGCAGCTAGTAGTTTTTCAATTTATATTTATAAATTAATGTGCCAGGGCCGAAGTTTTGGTCGTATATAGGACCATCTTCAGAGTCGAGCCATTGTCAATATATTAATCCTCCAAAGGTCATATTGGCAAAAAAAAAAAAAATTAATTTATTTAATAAATCCAATGAATTTCTGTCCATAATACAAAGACTTTATCGAATTTTTGGTCATTGCATTTATTAAATAAATTAATAATGTCTTTTGCCAATATGGCCATTGGTGGATCAATATATTGTCAATGGATTGGCCCTGAGGATGGTCTATATGCGACCGAAACATCGGCCCTGGGACATTAATTAATAAATATAAATTGAAAAACTACTAGCTGCTTGTTCATTGGAGAAATCCAGAAACCTTTAAACTACATATTATCAGCCATACACCTCCGTCAAATAATTTTTAGATGCTATTCAAGAAAGGAAAAATGGTTGCCATGTTAACAAAATATAAATTTTGGATCTTAATTCTATTCAATGTAGGGCCTACTGACACAAACTAAATCTATGTCGACACAAAAAATGTTGTGTGACAAGCGCAGGACATAACATTCAAATACCGAAGGTAAGAGAAAGTTGTGTGCTGAGCGACCAGTCAAACCAGATTTTTTTATTTACCGGTCAGTAGCGTAACTAGGTGGGGGCGAAAGGGGGCGCTCGCTCCCCCCTCCCTCCGAACCAGGCGCATCAAGCCTTTGGCGCCCCTCGATACCGACATAGGCATAGGGCATCAAAAATATAGCCCAGGGACGGTCATTTTATCATATTCTTTATAGAGATTGTAATTGTATATCGCTCCGGAGAAAAATTACAAAAAAAAAGGTAGAATGAGATTCGTATGGCATACTTTAAAAAAAAAAAAATCGAACGGAAAACGGCGCCCTTGTTGAGCTTCGCCCCCCCCCCCCACCTCAAAGGTTAGTTACGCCGCTGTTACGGGTATATTTCGTTTCAAAAGATTATTTAAGAGATTATAATGTTATAAATTTGTTTCGCGACCTAGTTCGTGTAAATCTCGCTTACTCAATTGTTTGAAAAGTCTTCACGATGAAAAATCGTGGGTGAGAAGAGAAGAGTAATTATTTTCTGTAAACTCCCCAAGAATCAAGGGTCACATAAATGCAGAACAAGGGCGGATCCAGAGGTGTTTCTCGGGGGGGGGGGGGGTAATCTGGTGTGACTCGTCGCACAGCTCACTATTTTTTTTTAATTTCGGTAATTTAAAAGCACATTCTGTACTTGTTTGCCAGAATATAAATACACATCAAATTTTTAAGTATTAATTTTAAAAATTTTACATTAAAAATAAATTTTTTTGCGAAAAAAAGGTATTTTTTCGAATCTCGGGGGGGGGGGTAATTATCCCCTTTACCCCGCCCTTGTATCCGCCCTTGATACAGAAGGACGTATTTTAGCTGAAAATTGAAATCCTGTTTGGAATAATACAATTTCAAGACCTGGAAAACTAATGTATTTTTTCTAGCCCTTGAAGTTGTATTATTTCAAACACGATTTCATTTTTTCAGTTAAAATACTTCCATCTGTCAAGTGTCACATAAATAAATAAATAAATATCCAAATATGTGACAAGTGATTGTAAGTATGGAGAAAAGAGGATAGGAAGGGAAGGAAGAACTGTCAATGTTAATATTTTATTCATTGATCATAGCTCGTGAGGAAGGACGCGACTGGAATCCGAAAAGTCGGCAATCATATAAAAAAAGCCATCCCTTCTTCAAATATTGATTAAAATAGCCATATACTTCATCTTTGAGAATAAACATTTTAAAAAGCATCTAAAAAATAATTGATTTTTGAATTTTAATCAAAATTGTTATAGCGAATTTTAAAAAAATGAAAAAGTACATTAGTAAAGTACTAGTACTTTTTGGCCGATTTTGTTCAAAAGTTTATTTTCACGCCTCGGGGATGTGCTTAAGTAATCACACTGACAGAACAGGGTCATTTGAAGGGGCCCAATTTTTAGGACTCGGGGGGGGGGGGACCCCAAAAATATATTTCCATTTTTTTTTAATTTCTCCTTTCGGCTGCTGAGGTCATTTAGGAGTTTATTGTATTCAGATATATATTTATAATTAATCTATACCGATGGCTACGGGGGGACGTTCAACACATCCGGCCATCCACCCGAGGTTTCGCCGCGCTTGCCTATGAGTGCAATTGACCAAACCGTTAAATGCATTCAAAAAGACCAAAAATAAAATCTATTATTTTTTATTATTACTAATCATAAAATTATCTTTGAAACCAAACAATAATTTTCTAACGGTTTCTTTTCCTTTTTGCCTTCTCTCGTTACTGCCAATCACTAAAACGATCAACATCTAGGTCGAGCTCCAAATCACACAAATAAATACCAAAATACTTAAAATTCATCTAATATATTGTTTAAATAATTTCGAGAAAGGATATAATATATGCTTCCAATAGATATGATAATTCATATTAAAAGATTTTCAAATTATTTAATATTAACTTGTCAGAATAAAGTGATCCCTGTTGACCTATTTTTTGAGTCACTTTAAATAAATTTATATATTTTTCAAGAGTTTACTTTTATTAAGAATGAGATAAAATTATTTGATTTTAATATAGAATAAAAAGAACAAAAAAGAAAAAAAGAAATTTTTTTGTTAGAAAAATCAATTACCTATGTGTATTGGATAAGGAGATTCCAATATGCATTCTACAGGAATAGTCATTTCTTCTTTAATATAAGACATATTTGTTTCTTTAAATGATTTCATAAAATAAATATTAATAAAATAAATTATAAAAAAACTTGAGGGGGAAAAAATGTAAAAATTAATGTCAAAATAAATTGCAACGTGTGGAAGAACACTACTGATATCTGGTGACCTATTAAAGAAACTAACTAGCTAAGTGAACTTAGCTATATTTATTTTTTTTTTTATACGTTTTTTTTTTAAAATATTTTGGACTTTACGGTGAATTTTAGAAAGAAATATTAGGATTTTTAACTTTGCCCATCAACCGTAGGTTGAGGTAAAGTTAATGTAATTATGAAAATAATTTTCCAAACATTAAAAAAAAAAATCACGCACGAAATTAGAAACGATATGAATCAACAATCTATGCAACAACATTGGTACTTGCAACAGTTGAGGATTTCAATTTAATTGACTATACCTCCTATACCAAACGTCACGGGTTCGGACCCAGGCAGTCCGATGATTTTATTTAAGCCATTTGGATACCAGATGCCTGAACCCCAAATTGATATATTAATTGCAACGGTTATCGTCAAAGTCTTATATGGCCTAAGTTGCCGAAAAGACTGTGTGAATGTGTGTGTGAGTGTGAGTGTGAATGAGAAAAAAGTGTGAATGTTTAAAAAAAAAAAAAAAAAAAATTTAATTGACTACGAATAAATTGAAATAAATAGAGACGGGGTCTAAATGGCCTCCGTTGCCAAAAAAAAGACCTTAAATAAAATATAAAAAAATTTAAAAAAAAAGTTGAGGATTTAATATTTTCATTTTCTAATAACAGTACTCGGCAAGAAAAAAAGCCCCGAGATAATTCCTTTTTAAATCATGTTTTGTACGAAAATGCATATGGAGATCACAGAATCAATGAATTTGATTCAATTTGAACCATGTGAATTTTGTGTATATACAGTACAGCAGGTATAGTTGTGTAACATACACAGAAAATGAAAAGGGGGCGATAGGTGTTAGTCAACCTCCAGAAAAGGGCGATGGGCCACAAAAGGTTGGGAACCACTGGTTTATTCGATGAATTAAGTTCAATGAAGGTGCGCCCACGACAACTGCAGATCAATTCGATTTTTAATGCATTTATGTCCATCGACTAACTAACGCTCGGCTAAAAATCGACTAAACTATTTAGTTGGGTTGGCTTAAAATCGTAATGCATAATCAATTTATACCCAACTCAACTGTTTAGTTGTTGTATGCGCACACGGGATCGATATCGATCCCGTGTGCGATATATATCGACTTTTGAATTCCTTTCAGGGGCGTATATAAGGGGGGGGGCCGAGGGGGCCCGGGCCCCCCCTCCGAAATTTCCCAAACACATATACATATATAGGGATATACAGACATCAGCGCAACAAATTTTTCCGCAGAATGGAAAACTTTGATTCCACAAAAGAAAAAATGTTCTGCAAAAAATTTCGTGTGAAAAAAAATTTAGTTTCTTAAAAAAAAATTTTCCGCAGAAAAATTTTTGAGTTCGGGCCCCCCCCCCCCGAAAAAAATTTCTATATACGCCCCAGATTCCTTTCTTTTGTATTTGGGCGTTCAACGCTAAACATGTTAAATAGGAAGGCATTTTTACTTTCTTTATTATACATTAAAAAAAAAGAAAATCGAAAAAAAAAATCACAAGCGATACTGGGTCCATCCAATATAGTGATCGACTAAGAAAAGGAGCTTTCCAAACGCTCCATAAGAAATTCTTACAACACCCCGAAAAGTGCTTTAATTAATGAAGATAAGAATGAGTGTAAATAGTAATCTAATATTATTCCTAAATTTACTAATATACTCTATTTTATTTATGACTTTATTTGGTCGATTTTTTTGTCAAAAGTGCAAATCGATCGCATTTGATAAAAAAATCGAGTTGATCTGGAGTTGAGTCATGTGCGCACCTTCATTGAACTTAATGCATTTTTGTCCATCGACTGAACTATCGCTCGACTAAAAATCGACCTTGTGCGGTCAGCCTTAATTTACAATCAATAAAATAACTTAAAAACAAATAAGCGAATATTTTATTTCAAGATTTTAACAAAATAACATATATCATGATAATAAATAAATAAATAAAAATATATTAATAAACATCAATAATTAATATAGGCCTATATTGAATAATATATGAGATTAAATCTCTTTTAATATTCAATTTCCACATGTTTATTTTATTTTGGTCCATCACTCAATTAGCTAAATATTTTTATTTTAATGATGATGATGAGATAGGCGGTTGTCTTCAGATTAGAAGTTAGGAGAGTAGGTCAACCAGTAGTCCCTATCGAATAAACTTGTAATCAAAGAGACGATTCGCATATGAATTAAAAGATGGGTTCTATCTTAAATATATTTTGTGTATTATACTATTATATATAACAACACTTTTTTTGGTAGTTTTATTCCATAGAGACTTACTTCCTCTCCTATTTTCTTTTACATTTTTATTTAATACAATTTTTTATATCATTTTTTTTCTGATAGATTCGATCGAGTATTAGACAACATTCATCTTCTTCAATTTTGAAAAATTTCATCGCTTTGAATGGGAATCGAACACTTGAACTCTAAGCAAGAATGAACATTTTTACTTTCTCTTACCTATGTATATATGTAATATATATATAGAGAGAAAGTATTGGTTTCATGTCAAAAATTCGATGTCGAGATTTTGATGGATCTTCACGTTTTGAGGTCCCCTGAATCCAAAAAAGTGGTTTTCGCGACATGGTCTGTCTGTCTGTCTGTGTGTGTTCAATTTTAAGCATGAAGGAATTGAGCTATGAGGCTGAAATTTTATATTTAAGTTAAACACCCCCCGGGACCGACAAAATAAGCTTTTAATCAAAATCGGCCAAAAAGTACTAGTACTTTACTGATGTACTTTTTCAGTTTTTTTCGATTTTCTCAAAATTCGCTCTAACGATTTTGATTAAAATGCAAAAATCAATTATTTTTTAGATGCTCTTTCAAATGTATATTCTCGTTTTGCCCTCAAAATTGTTTGAAGCACACTTTACTCTTGTGCTTCATAGGAAAGATAGGAGAAATAAATGGTTGCCATGGTAACCGAATTTAAATCTTTTTCTTTTTATTAGATTGAAAATCAATTATTATTTAAACGCCCATTTTTTTTTTTTTTCGGAGAAAACATATCTCTCTCTCTCACAAAACTATCTTCTCTCTTTCTACGCGTTTTAAATTTTTCTACCTTATCTTCGCATTTGGCCAATGTTAATTTCCTATAGGGATTTGTATGTTAATTTCGATTCAAAAGGTTCCCCTTTGGAACTTTTTACGCATTTAAAATTTTTTTTCCAATTCTTATGAAATTTTGTATTTATTTACGAATCTATATTGTGTATAAAATGTCCAAATATGAGATTAAAATTTTGAAAAATAACCATAGTTTATTTCAAGCAATCAACATTTAAAATGCAAGTTTGAAACTAAGGTGCTATGGGAAACTAAATATATCTCGACACAAAAAATCTGGTGTGACCAGCACAGTGCACAACTAGTTGTGTGCTGTGCGCCAGTCACACCAGATTTTTCATATTCCTTTTAGAAATATTTTATAATTTTCTATAAATTAAATGGCCAAATAAATTCAGGCCGAACGTCTTATTCTGGGAGTTTTATTAAACCGAGAGCAGTGGTTCCCAACCGGTGTCCCCAAGGGTGCCACATTTATATAAACTAAAAATAATAAAGAGGCGGAAAAAATAAAGTTTTGCTAATAAAAAAATTTCGGCAAGGCGGAAAAAATTTCGTTTTGCCAGAGAAAAAAAAGGAAGGGTGCCCCTTGTGTGTAATGTTATTCCCAACCAGTTTTCAACGCCATGGACTTCAAAAGGTTGGGAAACACTGACCTAGAGCATTCAAATTTGGCTGATATCTTCATCCCTCCATTATAATCACATCACAGCCACAACTTCAAGAAATTTTTATAATTTTCTAATATTTCATTAATGTAGCCGAATGACTAGTTCTTGTGTAAGTTTTATGATTTGGGGAAAATATTTAAAATAAAAATTGCTCACATCTATGATTCAGGAAATAAGAAGAAAAGGAGCCAGTCAAAAAAGAATTAAATAAAAAAACTAATTTTTTGCTGTCGAAGTATTGAGAGCAGATTGTTCTCTTCTTCGGAATAGTCAAAGTACTTACATTAATGGTATTTTGTAATGGTTTACTAAAATTATTAATAGAAACTAATAAATTTATTACAAAAGAAAGCAGTAATAGTATCCCAGGCCCATTTTTATCAAGCTAATTTTCCGTGAGTAGCTTCATTTTGATCAGACGACCAACTTTTTCTCTTATAACAATTCTTGATTGGGGTAGCTAACAGGAGTAGCAGGGATATATTTCAATTTGACGATTCTCAAAAATTTACAGTATTATTATTTATGGGTTTTTTCATTAAATCTTAAGAAAATTATTAACATTATTGAAAAAAAAATATTTGTCCTACAAAATATATGGTTTGATCAGAGTTCCCCCTTCTAACATGTACATGTTCGAAGTTGTTTTTTCATTAAATCTTAAGAAAATTATAAACATTATTGAAAAAAAAATATTTGTCCTACAAAATATATGGTTTGATCAGAGTCCCCCACTTCGAACATGTACATGTTAGAAGGGGGAACTCTGATCAAACCATATATTTTGTAGGACAAATATTTTTTTTTCAATAATGTTAATAATTTTCTTAAGATTTAATGAAAAAACCCATAAGTAATAATATATTTTTGAGAATCGTCAAATTGAAATATTATATCCCTGCTACTCCTGTTAGCTACCACAATCAAGAATTTGTTGAGAAATCGACTATTGCCACCTAACATCGTAGTCATGTGAACATATACAATACATAAAAATATTATTGTTTTGTAAAATTTGTCAATTTCGTTTAAATAAAAACATTCTATGTTATTTCCGTTCAAAAACAGATATCCTTTCATTTTATATTCTTAATAGGTTATGGGCTTATAGTTTGAAGATATAATAGAAAAGAAGGGATATTTAACAATGAACCAACAAAAGCAAAGTGAAAGAAATATCACACCATTCAAAGGTAAAGACTTTGATAATTGGAAATTTAGGATGAAGATTATTTTAGCCGAAAATGAATGTGAAAATGCAATAGAGAGAGAAATAAAAAAAGATGCGCCAAATGCAGATCTCAAAAAAGAACGTAAGTGTAAATCTTTAATAACTATGGCTATTGATGATACTCATCTCGAATATATAAAAGATAAAGAAACCGCATATGAAATGTGGCAAACATTAGAAAAAACGTTTAATAGAAAAGGAATTTCTAGTTTATTATTTATTCAGAAAAAATTATTAAATCTTAAATTTATTGAAGGTGATGAATCTTTGATAGAATATTTATCAAAATTTGATAGTTTGATTCGCCAATTAATAAGCGCCGGTGGATCTATGGATAAAATAACATCTATATGTTATTTATTAAATTCATTACCTGAAAGTTACAAGAATATTGTGACCGCGATCGAAACATTAAATTCCGAAAATTTAGAATTAGAATTTGTTAAGAATAGATTGTTAGACGAAGAGGCTAAAAGAAATCATTTACGAAATGAAAATAATTCAAATAATAAATCAGCTTTTATGTCAAAACCTAAAAATGAGAAATTTAATAAATATAATAATTATAATAGATTTAAGAAGAATTTTAAGTGTAATTTTTGCAATAAAACCAATCATAGAAGTCAAGATTGTTGGTTTAATAAAGAAAATTCTAGAAATAGATCAAACCCAAGTGAATGTAATTTTTCAAAGCATAATCAGGAATTAACTTTCTTATCTTTTAATTTAAAAGAAAATGAATGTCCTTTAACAAATTTAAGTCAATCTAGTAGCAAAATAAATTTAACACATTTCTACTTAGATTCTGGTGCCACAGAGCACATGATTAATGATGATTCTTATTTTATAAAATACGAGAATATAGAACCAAGTATTAAAATAGGGACCGCTAAAAATGGTCAGAGTCTAAATGCAAGTAAAAGAGGTATTTTAAAAACACAAACATTATCAGGAGAGAATTGTTTTATTAAAGATGTTCTTTATATTCCTGATTTGTCCTATAATTTGTTGTCCGTAAAGAAAATGAATGAGAATAATTTGAAAATAATTTTTAATAATAATCAAGCTAAAATATATAATGGATATAATTTATTATTTTCCTCAGATGTAGACCATAAGAAACTATATCGTGTCTCTTTGCAACTT
Source organism: Euborellia annulipes (assembly GCA_023213315.1). Classification (NCBI taxonomy): domain Eukaryota; kingdom Metazoa; phylum Arthropoda; class Insecta; order Dermaptera; family Anisolabididae; genus Euborellia; species Euborellia annulipes. Next base: position 116,716 of record JAKCPI010005498.1, read on the forward strand.
CAACAATTAAAGGAATCCGAAGCAGGGATTTGTCAATCATCGATTGTTGAAGATATCTGGCACAAAAGGTTTGGTCACATTGGAAGATCGTCTTTAGAAAAACTCGCTAAATATAAAATGGTATACGGATATGAAAAACTAACCAGGGATGTTCCAAAATTTTGTGAAGTTTGTGTTCAAGGTAAACAAGTAAGAGAATCTCATAAGGGGTCTCCTCCAAAGGCCAAAAGACCTTTAGAAATAATCCACTCGGATATTTGTGGTCCGATAAATCCTATTTCTTTTGACGGAGGTAAATATTTTTTAACATTCCTAGACGATTTTACAAATTTTATAATCGTTTATATTTTAAAAGATAAATCTGAAACTGAAAAATATTTTAAACAATATAAGTCTTTTGTAGAAGGCAAATTTAATTTAAAAATACATTGTCTTAAGTGTGACAATGGAGGGGAATATTCATCCCATTCATTTAAAAATTTCTGTTCGGAGAATGGTATAAATATATGTTTTACATCACCTTATACTCCACAACAGAACGGGAGAGCCGAAAGATTAAATAGAACTCTTATTGAAAAGGCTCGATCTATGATTTTAGGAAGTAATTTATCTAAAATATTTTGGAGTGAAGCTGTGAAAACGGCTGCTTACCTATTAAATAGAAGCCCAACTAATAATTTAATTGATAAAACACCAGCCGAACTCTGGTACGGGTTTAAACCAAATATAAAAAAGCTAAAAATATTTGGATGTGTTGCGTATTGTTACACTCAAAAATTTAAAAGAAATAAATTTGATAAAATTAATGATAAAATGTACATGGTTGGTTATACCGAAAATGGATATCGATTATGGAATCCTATAACTAAAAGAATTGTGACGAGTTGTGATGTAATATTTGATGAATCTTTGTCTAATAAACAGGAAAAGAAAGAAGCAAATGAAAATATAAATGAAGATAGAAAGGAAGAAAATAATTATGAAAATGAAAAAGTAAGAAGATCATCAAGAGATACAAAAGGAGTTCCTCCTGAAAGATTTACATGTATTGTTGAAAATATTGATTTTGAACCAAGTGAACCGAATTCATGGAAAGAAATGATGGGATTACCTGAAAAAGAAAAAGAATATTGGCTAGAAGCAGTGTCGGATGAAATGAATTCTTTGAAAGAAAATAAGACTTGGGAATTGGTAGATTTGCCTGAAGGAAAAAATGCAATTGGAAATAAATGGGTTTTTAAAGTGAAAAGAAATTCTGAAGGAAAAATTGAAAAATTTAAAGCTCGTCTTGTTGTCAAAGGATATTCTCAAAAGTATGGTCAAGATTATAATGAGACATTCGCACCTGTTGTAAAACAGAATACATTTAGAACGTTTTTAGCTATTGCAAGTACGAAGAATATGAAAGTTCAACAATTTGATGTAAAAACAGCGTTTTTGAACGGAGAAATTGAAGAGGAAATTTACATGAAGCAACCAGAAGGATGTGAAGATGTGAATAATAAAAGAAAAGTTTGTAAATTATTAAAATCTTTGTATGGATTGAAACAGTCAGCACGAAGTTGGAATATTAAAATTAATCAAACTTTATTAGAAAACGGATTTATAAGAGGAAAAGCTGATAATTGTTTATATAAAAAGAAGATAGATGGTGAATGGATTTATTTTCTAGTATATGTTGATGATTTACTGTTAGCATATAAAAAGCCCGAAACACTTGAATATTTTAAAGAAATACTAAATAAGGAATTTGAAACAAAGGATCTTGGAGAAATATCATCTTACTTAGGGATTCAAATTAGGAGAAATGGAAACACATTTTATTTAAACCAAACAAATAAAATAGAAGCAATTTTAGAAAAATATGGGATGAATGAGTCAAGAAGTGCGTCCACTCCAATGAACATGGACCATCTTACAGATGAAGAAAATGAAGAATTATTTTTGGATAATGATATGTATCGAGAAGCAGTGGGGGAATTACTTTACTTATCTACAACCACAAGACCGGACATTTCTTTTGCTATAGGTGTGCTAAGTAGAAGAGTGTCGAATCCAAGGAAAAAGGATTGGATAGCTATAAAAAGAATTTTAAGATATTTAAATGGCTCGAAGAATTTAAATTTAAAAATATGTGGAATAAAAGAAGAAATAAAACTAAATGTTTATGTTGATGCAGATTGGGCAGGAAATAATGAAGACAGGAAGTCTACAAGTGGATTTATCCTAAAGTTAAATGAAAATATAATCAATTGGTCTAGCAAGAGACAGAATATTGTTGCTTTATCGTCTACTGAAGCTGAATATATTGCTCTCTCACAAGCATGTCAAGACATATTGTGGAACATTGAACTATTGAAAGATTTTGAAATAGAAACAAAACTACCTATAAGAATATTTGAAGACAATCAAAGTTGTATAAAATTGGCAACTAATGAAAAAGTTCAACCAAGAACTAAACATATCGACGTAAGGCATCATTTTGTCAAAGATTTAATAATTGAAGGAATTATAAAAATTGAATATTGTGAAAGTCAAAAAATGACTGCGGATATTTTGACAAAACCGCTGGGAGCAAATAAATTTAATGAATTTAAAAAATTTTTGTGTCTCACCAGCAATGAGTCGAGTGGGGGTGTTGAGAAATCGACTATTGCCACCTAACATCGTAGTCATGTGAACATATACAATACATAAAAATATTATTGTTTTGTAAATTTGTCAATTTCGTTTAAATAAAAACATTCTATGTTATTTCCGTTCAAAAACAGATATCCTTTCATTTTATATTCTTAATAGAATTGTTGTAAGAGAAAAAGATGGACGTCTCATCAAAATGAAGCTACTCACGTAAATTAGCTTTTTTTTTTTTTTTTTTTTTTTTTTTTTAAAAAAACATTCACACTTTTTTCTCATTCACACTCACACTCACACACACATTCACACAGTCTTTTCGGCAACTCAGGCCATTTAAGACTTTAGACGATAACCGTTATTGATAAATATACATATAGGGGTCCAGGCATTTTTATTTAAGCCATTTGGTATCCAATTGGCTTAAATAAAATCATCGGACTGCCTGGGGTCCGAACCCGCGACGTTTGGTATATGAGGTTAGCACGCTAACCTCTACGCCATGCCCCGAGGGCTAAATTAGCTTGATAGTAATAACTTGTAAAAATGGGCCTGGGATCCTGGACTATAAACACATATCCTTTTATTAAAATATTTGACAAAATAACTATGTTTCCCATAGAAAAAATTTAACCATTACAAAACACCAATAAAGTATATTTGACTTTCCCTTTCGACAGAAACAAAATAAATCAAAGTTTTTTATTTATTCAATTCCTTTTTGGCTGATTTATCGTCTTTTTAATTCTCTGTTTAAGGTTTTTTTGTCACTTAATTTTGCAAAATAATTTTCGTTAATTAAAAAAAAATTATTTTTGCTTTTCTCTTATTGATTTGTTTTTTCGCCTGAATGATAGCGCATATGGTAATTTAGATGAGAGAGTTGGATGAATTGTTCCTTACATTTAAAACATTGGTAAGGTTTTTCGCCTGTATGAATTCGTAAATGTACTTTAAAAGAATCTGCCCGTGCAAAACTTTTCTTGCATATATCACATTGATGAGGTTTTTCGTTTGTATGAGTACGAAAATGTAATTCTAAAGAATTCACTTGAGTAAATCGTTTCTGACACACATTACATCGGTGAATTTTTTCCCCTCTATGTCCACGCATATGGACTTTGTAAGAATCGTTTCGAGTGAAATCTTTATTGCATATATCACAGTGAAAAGGTTTCTCGCCTGAGTGAGTTAGCATGTGAGATTTTAAATGGAAGGGCTGAGAATATTGTTTATAACATATTTCACATTGATAAGGCTTTTCTTTTGTATGGGTTCGGATATGCGAGGTTAAACAAGATTTGTGAGAGAAACTTTTGCTACATATTTCGCATTGATAGGGCTTCTCTCCGGAATGTGTTCTTAGATGAGTTTTTAAGGAAGATTTTTGAGAAAACCTTTTATTACATATTTCACATTGATGAGGCTTCTCGCCGGTGTGGACACGTATGTGTCTTTCAAGGTGAACTGGCCTAGAAAATTGTTTATTGCATATAATGCACTGAAATTTTTTCTCATCTTTTTGAACAACGGGTTTTAATTTTAGTGGAGATTCAAAATCTATTTTATCTTCGTTTCTTTGGTTTTCTAATTTTAATTTTTCGTTTTTCTTATTTTTCATTTCTTGGTTAGATTTTACTAAAAATAAAAATGGTAATAATTAGTAAAGCTTTATCATTAATAAAAATAGGAAATTAAAAAAAAAATATTTACCTTTAAAAGAATTAAATTTAATTTTATCAAAAGAGCTGATCCTATTCCCAACACACTTTTGACGATGTTTCCATAGAAATGATAAATTTATAAAACTTGTTCCACAAAAAATACATGGAAAGACTGGCCCTGTGTATAAAAATAACATTTAATTAATTTTCTTAAATAACCAGTGATTAAGGGCCTGGATTCAAAATGTTTTATACTATAGGGACCCAGAATAGATATCTCATAGCCCCAGTGAGAAATAATTGTTTAAAGATTAAGGTAAAGAGGCCTTCGAGATAGGATTCTGTTAAAATATTGCCTACTAAATCTAACAATGGTGAAATAAAGAAGATAGTTATTGATTTCTTGATAATTTCTTTGGAAAAAGTAGATTTCAATCTTCTATGATAAAAAGTCTTTTTTTTATAAAAGGTTTTAGCTGGACTATGTAAATTATATGGATAAAATGTTACAAAAGATTGGTTGAGATGTTCCCAAGTATATATATTAATCAGTCAACTAAAAATCATACAAAATTAATTTCACATTTTTAAGGAAATTTCTATGAAATAAATTCTCTCATTCTTAAATAATAACGAATCAAATCAATCTGTGAGAAAAGTGATGTAGCAAAATATACGTATATGTATAGCCTATAAATAAATATATCCCAGAACTATTTTCATTAAAATTTAGAGTTGTCTTGCTTTCTCTCTATTTACATCAATTTCTAAAAACTTTAATTATATTATAAAAAAGACAGACAATTATTTGATAATAGAAAATAATTTTTTCATGTTGTAAAAATCAATTACCTATGTGAATTGGATAATGAGGCTCCAAAATACATTCTACAGTATTATTTATTTCTTCTTTAATAAATGACATTTTTTATTTGAAAAGTAAAGTTGAAAAAATAATTTTCTTTTTTTTAAATTAGAACAGTATGTCAAATTCAGGTCAAACTGTCAAGCAACGTGTCGGACAACATTAGCGACATCTGTTTGAATTATACCGAATACTATTTTGGAAGGAAGATTGAATAGTTGGAATAACATTTGCTTGATACAAACAATAAGTTATTTCTTCCGATTCTATATATGGTCCATACCCGAACCTGGGTATTTTGTCGACTCCATGCCTGGTCATTTTTGGCGCCCCTAACACTCGTAGTTCCTCTAGAAATTATGTTGCAGCCTCCCCCGCTCGCGTGGGTGGCACCTTCGGTGGCTTAGCTTGGGGAACAGCCAGGGGACCGAAAGGGATTTTTATCGTTGTTTTTTATCCGCTTCGCATTACACTGTAACTATTTAATGCTACAGTGGCTGAATAAAATTAGAAAAATTGTGTAACTCATTAGGTGGGAGAGAATCTCGCTTCAAATGCCTGGAGGAGTGATTAAAAATTGAAAGATCATGAGAAAACTGAGATAGAGGTACATACCAGAGAGCAGACAATCGAACTGGACCAGCTGAAAGAAAGTGATTAGGCATGGACCCAAATAAAATAAAAGAGTTCAATTTGAGAATGAGGAAAATACTTTAATGAGAAAAAATTCGCTTCTTCGTTTATCTCGTAATAATTACTTCTCTTATTCTTTCTCTCTTTCAACATTACAATTAACTATATGAATATTAATACCATTTTTCTCTATCAAAATTATTAAATAAAGTTATGAATGTTCGATCGATCTCTTTTTATTATTATTGTTATATATTTTATATATGTATTTTTATTTATTTATTTAATGGAATGGTCGACCATACCTTATCACTGGGAGTGATCACTGATATGAGGAGGGCGGGGTTTCGGTACAGCATCCGTGAAGATGACGGTGCGTCGTCTTGAGGCCCGCTTCCCGATGTCGACCAGAGAGAGACAGAGCCAGCGGAAGTACAATTCGCTGCAGCTCAGGAGTAGAATATATTGTCATATAAAGAGCCTGAAAGGCTCCACAGCATTCGCCATGGACCAATAAATGATGCCAGGGGCTCGGCTGGATTGACAATGGCTTGGTGTTGCCGCAGGTGTAGCACAAGGGAACACTAGGGGTGGGTTCCCGTGAATGTTTTACACTCGCGATGTGCACGGCTTGATCACCAAAAGCCAAGTGTCCTAAGAGAGGGGCGCGCACGGCCTTAATGAACCCCTCTTGGAAGGGTTAAAGCTTCCCCTACTTAATTGCACGGATTATTATTAAAATTGTTTATTATTTTTGTTTTATTAAAAAATTAATTAAATATTTTAATATTTTCTTTTAACAAAACTTTTAAATAATGAATTTTATAAATTATTTCATTTTACAATTAAATAAAAAAATAATTATTCAATTATTAAAAGAAGCGAATCTTAATTATTATAAAAAAAATAATTTAATAACGTATTGGGAGGAGAGAAATGGGCAATTTCTCTGTATCCCCTCGCTCAGCGGTTGATTACAGGTTGACATGGCACAGGTCACCGAAAATCAACCAAGAAACTCGAAAAAATCAGTCCAGAGGGACATCCAACCCTCACAGCATGAACTCATCTCAAAAAATTTTTTATAATATGTCATTTCGACATAAGTGAGTCTCATTCGACTCCATCTCCAGAGAGGACCATGATCTTTCAATTCTTTTGTTAAAATTTTTACAAGATATGGGACCTACCCTTTAATATTTAAAACAAACACCACTTCACTTTTTCATCTAATAAAAAGATTAAATAAATTAATATT
>JAKCPI010005499.1:0-30127 GCA_023213315.1 Euborellia annulipes
AGATATTTTTATTTAATTACAATCCACTTTCAAAAAAACAAAATTTTTAACAAAATCCATAACCGTAACTTTATTTAATTTTGAGCTTTGATGGAGTGAAGACTTAGTTTTTGGATGTTCAAAATATTAGGGATAAATAATAAATGATGGGATGAAATCTTGCTGGTATTTTTTCCAATTTACTAACCTAGTAAATAAAAAAAAATATCCTTTATCTAAAAATAAATCAGGGGGTTTTAGTATTATCAATTATAGATATCAATAGATTTTATTCATGATCAAAATTAAAAGATCACATTATTTTTTTAATATATATATATTTTGGCAATAGAAATGCTCTGAATATATATATATTTATATATATATATATATATATATATATATATATATATATGCGAAGACAAGTTTTCTCGGGTTAAGTCGCGTGGGGTGCTGAGATTTACTCGACGTTTCGGCTCTCCTTTTGGAGCCATTTTCAAGAGAGAAGGAAGTTAGGAGTTAATGGTGGAGGGGGGTTGTTTACGGGGTCGCAGTCTTCCTGGTCCACAGGTCAATTTGGTGGATGACTCAGAGGCGTGGATTGGTCTCTGAGAACTGGAGGAAGGTTGGGTGTGTGTAATTGTGTTCGGTTTAGGTTGACTACGGGGCCTCAATCTGCCTACTCCCCAAGTCGGTGTGTTGGTGGTGTGTTTGGTGGATGCCTCAGAGGTCTGGGTTTGTCTCTGAGGAATGGACAGTGGTTGGTTCTGTGTAATCGGGTTTGTGTTTGGTTTGGGTTGACTTTGGGGCCTCAATCTGCCTACTCCCCAAGTCGGGGTGTTAGCTCTTGGTTCCCGGGGTCTCAACCTGCCTACTCCCCAGGCCGAGAGTAACTGACTGCGAGCCGGAGGTGCAGGTCCTTTTATACCTGTTGCCGGGCATGTGGGGGTGGCTTTGGGAGTCACGTGGCTGTCTCTGATTGGCTGGGCCTGGTCTGGGGGCGTGGCTTTGGGAGTGACGTGCCTGTCTCTGGTTGGCTGGGCTTGGTCTGGGGGCGTGGCTTTGGGAGTGACGTGGCTGTCTCTGGTTGGCTGGGCCTGGTCTGGGGGCGTGGCTTGGTTTGTTGAGATGGATTTGCTGTTGGATATGTTACGTTTGTTTGTGATTGTTTGTGTTTGTTTTGGGGACGTGATATTGTTGTTTCCAGACCTCTGAGGCATCCACCAAACACACCACCAACACACCGACTTGGGGAGTAGGCAGATTGAGGCCCCGTAGTCAACCTAAACCGAACACAATTACACACACCCAACCTTCCTCCAGTTCTCAGAGACCAATCCACGCCTCTGAGTCATCCACCAAATTGACCTGGGGACCAGGAAGACTGCGACCCCGTAAACAACCCCCTCCACCATTAACTCCTAACTTCCTTCTCTCTTGAAAATGGCTCCAAAAGGAGAGCCGAAACGTCGAGTAAATCTCAGCACCCCACGCGACTTAACCCGAGAAAACTTGTCTTCGCATACATCCGGTCGCGGAAACCTTCAAGAATATATATATATATATATATATAATATATATATATACTTTCTGGGGTCTCGGAAGTTTGGATCAATATATACTTGTATGTCATTTATTTTCACCTTTTCTTTCCACCAGGGGATTTTTCAACTAAATTATTTAATTACAAAATTTTTAGTTAAATTATCGGCTTGGCAATACAAAATTTATAATGGGTGCAATTGGAAAATCTCTTTATACTTCAATCGTTATAATCAAAATCATTAAATTATACTGTATATACTGTATATATATCCTGATCCTAAAACATTTTCTTAAATGTTAAATTTAATCCTCTTCATTATAATATTCATTTTTTTAATTATATTTATTTTTGAACTTAAAGAATTAAATCTTATCCCTTTGCTATTCTTAAGTTTAAATTATAAAGGTGCGTACACATCTGTGCTCTGCTCCGCTCACGAGCAGTTCGCGGCTCGTGTTCGTTGCTCGTTGAAATTATTTATTTTGACGAACCTGCCTAGATCCAAAAAGATGGATCGCGGCGAGCAGCTCGCGAGCATGTCAAAACAACAACAACAAGCAGCTCGCGAGCGGAGCAGAGCGCAGATGTGTACGCACCTTAATACTTTTTCTTTTATTTTCAGATTGTTATCTACTTGGGCCTCTTTGAATAGATTTCCTCATTGCTGCTCTGACGTCTGTTCATTAGAATAAATAATTTTTTTCTTTAATCAAACAAAACAAGATGAATGCTTGAAGACTATAAGATTGAGTTGACCCAGAGCCCAAATATGATTGGAAATCATTTAAGATACTATTAATATAATTGTCGGAGCTCTATTCATCTTATTTATCGTTGAAGAAGAAATGACTCAACGACTTGTTAGTGTTTATCGACCATAGCAAGACAGAGAATTCTCAGCAACTGATTGCCTCCGAGATTACTGAGCCAAATGGCCATTGGACATCGAATGGATTTGCCGCCTCTGCTCTTTGACTAACAAGAGGGAAGTTGAAGAAGGAGTAAGATAAGAAAAACAACCGAAAGCCCACTCAATGGAACTACATCAAAAAGTGAGTATAAAAAACCACACACAAGAAATTGGGGAAATAACCAGTAAGTTTTCATCTCTTTAATTGATTTATCAGATACAGTAGTTCTAACAACCTAATACTAATCACTAGTCTTTTGTAAACATTTTTTGGCAATAGAAATGCTGATGGATAGAATGGATGATAATTTATGACTTCCAAATTTTCTAGCGATTGAAAAAATTAAAAAAATATAACTAGGTGTAGTTTATTTAAAATTAGAATAGGATAGGGATTTGGGTTTAGAAATTAAAAATAATATAATTAGTTAAAATTTATTTATTTATAAACCCATAATATACAATATTATTCTAACAAAGATGTGAGTTTAATTACAATATTATTATTATGAATATTCAAAACTTTACGAGAAACTAGTTAATGTGAATATTACCTAAAGAAAGTAGCATTTAAAAAATATACTTTAATAATAAAATTTAGTGAATTTAGTGAATAAGCTTAATATTTATTTTTTTCTTTTTAATTTTAGGTGAGATTATCGAAGGACTTTGCATTGGTGCTCAGAAAGAAACATCCACCACAAGAGCAAATAAATGAAAATGAAAAACCTGCCATATCGTTTTAAGAAAAGGAAATCTTTGAGGCCTTGGAAGATATCCTCGGTAGCAAAAATTAAGGTAAGCGCCAACATTTTCATTTTCTATCTTAAAAGCAGGTGTTTCAAGTTTTTTTTACATATAGCAATTTATTTTTCTCATTGTTATAATTTTAATTTAAGGAGGTATATTAATAAAAATTAGTTTAGTATTTTTATTCAAATTCATAAGATTAATTACATTTAATTTTTTTTTTATTAGAGGTTTAAATAATATTTATTTTGATTCATTTATTTGCAGATACGTTTTTGGTTGTTTTCATCATCTACACATGAGTGCAAGATCAATTGGAAGGCCTTCATTTATTATTTTGATGCTCAAGAGGTGGTGGTTTAGAAGCCTATCAGAAAAAAAAAATCTCCAACTCGTTGCCTGGGGGAAAAACAAAAATGCCATGTAAGTATTTTTATTCTTTTTATTAAAATTAAATGCATGAATTAATTATATAATAGACAAGTTATTAATTTTTTATTTTTTTAATACTGTATAATACAAAAAAAAAAATGATTATTCATAAAATGAATTATCATTTATTTATTTATTATTATTATTTCTCCCCCGAGGATGTCACCTTGTCGTGGTGGGGGAGCTTAGGGCCTCGGCCTGACCAAGAACATCCAAGTCTCATTGCCTTGGTTCATCCAAGGGAATTTAAACCAGAATAAGTGCTAAAGACTTTATATATTTATTAAATATGTAAATATATTTAATAAATATATTCTCTTTAGCGCCCCTGGCGCGCAGAGAGCCGGCAACCCGCTTCGTTGCCTCCTCCATGCCTGCATGCAGGCATGGAGGGGGCAGGCGGCCGCCGCCGTCGCCTCTTGTCGACTTGAGCTCTCTGCGCATGCGCCAGGGGCCAGAGAGTGGGGACTGGAGGCTATATAAGTCGTTGCGCGCATGGGTTGGTGGTCGGGGTTGGTGGTGGACAGCTCACTGATCACATCGTCTCGCCTCATACAAGACTCTTGATTACTATATTAATAATAAAGACTTATATATTAAAGATTTCATTTATTCTCTATTACCTATCCCTAGTATATAATATTCCATTCTATTATCCTATTATATTATCTTAATATGAGAATATTAATCTAATTTAAATATTTTACTATTATTTTAATTATTTCAAATTAATATTTTTTCTATCTAACTATTGAAAGTGATAAATATATCATTAGTATACTATTTAATTAAATGTGATTAATAATCTCAATGTTAGTTTTTATTAATAGAAGAATATTAATTAGAATAAATATTTTTATTTATTTAAAAATATTTTACAATTAATATTCTCCCTTTAATATGAAACAAACCTTGAGATCACTAAATAGTTTACTAATAATATATTTTAAAGATTTGTTACCTGTCTTTTTCCATTACCAAATGATTTCTTCCAATGCTGTCAGCTTGATGTAAGACCTTAAAAAAGAAAAATAGGATTTATTATTATTTTTCTCCCTTGGGAGGCTTTGGGGTTTGTTACATCGAATTGAATTTTTTTTTTTTTTAGCATACAAAAAACTTGTACAAATAATCTTATTAGTAGAAGAGTAAAGCATATTATCCAAAGCATTATAAAAGCATACAAATATAATAGAACAGGGCTTAAAATAAAAAAGAAAAAAAATACAATGCTTGACAAGCTATATAAAAAGTAAATGAAAAAAAAAAAATATTTCTTCACAATCATATTAATTAACAAAATATTTTCTTTTTTCTATTTAATTAAAAGTTCACTTCAATCTCTTCTAAATTAAATATTTAAGATGAATAGGTTTTCTATAATTATTTAGGGAGAGGAGATAATGTCATTTCTTTTCAACAAGAGGATTTCTCAAGGTAAGAATTATTTTATTATTAAAATCCTATATTTAAATTAAACCCTTAAGAAATAAAATAAAACTATAGTAAAACTTTGAGCTCTGATAAATTCACAGCTTTGTTAGATATATATCTCTATGACTTATTGTTAGTTAAGTCCGAAAAGAACCGAGATGTTTTGAATCCTAATATCTAATTCAAATATATAAATTTCGAAAATATTTAATAAATATGAATCTATATAAATTAATAATTTTGTTTATAATGATAGTGTCTAAAAACAATTTCAAAAATTGCTTTCATTATAAATTTTAAATTTCTATTAATTAAAGATTTTCTAATTGATAAATAATTTACTTGAGAAAGCCCCGAGTGGAAAGAAAAGACGGATACAAGAGGGTATCCAGGGATTTGTGAGGGTGAACCAAGTATTCTTAAAAAAAAAAAAATTAAAATAAATTCCTAAGCTCATAGAGCCACCCTGAATATTTCTTATTATTATTAGAGCCCTTAAAAAACCTTATATTATTTTTTATAACAATGACAGTTTTTAGATTGAAAGTTTAACTACTTACAAAATTAGTTTTCAGGGAAAAAAACGCGCCTAAGTGCTGTTTCCTTTTCCATTCGATTTTCTTGCTCTATCAGCCTGTTGTTTTTTTTTTAAATGGGAGCAAAAGGTGCTGCGAAGTTTTCATTTTCCCCATCTTTTCTTTCCCGGCCGCTGCCTTGTGCCTTTTGAGCCTGAAAAAGTAGAAAAAATCTATTAGATATGATTAGAGACACATAATATTTTAAATGTCCTTTCATTCTATTTTTTTTTTCTATATATCATATTTATAAAATTAAATTATTTTTTTCATACTCATTCATTCTTGTTTAATTGCTAGATAAGATATAAAGTATGTAAAAGAACAATATTGAAAACAGTATTTCATTAGTAATTAATATAGAAAATGATTAAATAAGGTTGATTTGCCAACTAATAGATCTTTTTAAATATTTCATAATCTAATGCTGTAAGCGTAATAGAGAAAAATAATTTTAAATTAATTATTTATTAAGTATTTATTTATTCTTTTACTATTAAAGTATATTTATTATTAAAATAAATGAAAATAATTAAATTTTCAGTTTATAAGATGTCGAAGTTCGCTGGAGCAGGGGGGGGGGGGATACCTTGGTATTAAATATTAATCAGCCCCAATATCAAGAAAAGACTCCCTCAGGTCTTCTACATTATATATATAGTAATGATAAAGAAAACTTTTGAAAACAGAGATTCTTAAAACGGTGTTAAGAAATTCTATTTTGTTTGGATTAAAGTGAAAATTAAAACGTTGATTTTACCTATTTTTTTGCAGCTGCTTTTCTCATGATTTATCCATTCCTTGTGATTACGAATTCCTTATTAGAGATCCTAGAACAAAGAATTAAAACAATTAAAATTTTTTTATTTCTAATAAAATCCAAAAAAGTGGTTTTAGCAACATGGTCTGTCTGTTTGTGTTTGGATTGCATTTGGATTTGGATACCAAATGACATGACCCCAATATTTATATATATTCATAATAACGGTTATCGCATAAAGTTGAAATTAAATAAGATAAATGAGATCGATAATCGTGGACTTCCGTTTACATCTCACAGACCCCCTAATTGTTTTTTTCTCTCACATGAACCCCTTGGGGTCGATATAGATCCCTTTGGAAATCACTGGTGTAAAGCATTCCATCCATATTCAGAGCCTCAAAATAAATAAAAGTGGATCGTGCAAGAAAATAATAAAATATGATTTGAGAGGTGATTCTATACATGTATATGGTGAGGATAACTTTTTGATGATTAAGTATATATATTTTGTAGTATGTTTGTATCGTATATAAAAAATAAAATTCTTTCTCAGTGACTTACCCTCACCATAAATAGAATCGCTTCTCAAATCATATTTTATCATTTACAATGAAGCTCCACATTTATATTATTTGAAACACTGAAGAATACGTTTTACAATCCAAAATATTTGCTAAATAAATTAACCAATCAATTCGCTGGTTTATTTTCTACTTAATTCAGTTTTTGACTAGTACCATATATAGTTTTTAATTATTTTTTCATAATAAATCTATATAAGATATAAAGGATTTTTTTATTCCTTGTTGCTATACTTACATCCTGTAGGTGTTGGCACTTGGCTTCTATTTGATGAAAACTAGCGTGAATATTCTAGCTGACTTCCACTTGTCACCAGAGCAAAGATGAAGATCTGAAACAAAATAAAAATAATTAATTATATATTCATTTAAACATAACAATATCTAAATATTAAATACAATTTTAAGATATATATGTATTTTATTATTCAATCCAAAAAGCATAGTTTATTTACTTACTGTATAATTATTGATGATTTAATTTCCATTTTTCTATTTTTTCCAGGCTGTAAGTTGGATTCTGTCGAAAGGAAAGGCCCTGAAAACAAATTAAAATATTATATTATTAAAAATAAAAAAATATTTATTATTTAATAAATTTGGGTAAAAATTAGTCTATCGAATTCTTTTTTATATTTATAATAATTGAAAATCGAAATTATTCATATAAATAATTGGGCCGAAAATCGAAGGGCACAGGGTTTATGTGTTCCATGTCAGGTCGACGATGATGCAGCAACAAAGACTCTCATAAGTCATAATTAAAATAAATAATTCATTTATTTATAATATTTTAAAAATGAAGTCAAATGAGATAACAAATAGTCAAATATTTTTACTTTCTATTATATATATACGTATGTATATATATTAGGGTGACCTTAACGCACTATATATATAATATATATATACATATATTCAGAGCATTTCTATAGCTAAAATATATAATATATATATATATATATATATATATATATATATATATATATATATATTAAAAGAATAACGTCATCTTTTAATTTTGATCATGAATAAAAACTTTTTTCTCTGAAAGTTTTATAATTTAATTTCAGATAAATACTAAAAGACCTACACAATGACTATTCTTTTTTATTTACTAAGTTAGTAAATTGAAAAAAAATACCAGCAAGTTTTCATCCCCTCATATATTATTTATCCCTAATATTTTGAACATCCAAAGACTAAGGCTTCACTCCATCGAAATTCAAAATCAAATAAAGTTACCCTTATAAATTTAGTTAAAATTTTTTTTTTTTTTTTAAAGTGGATGGTAATGAAATAAATGTGTTTAAAATAGCAAAGAAAAGTAGCAGAATGATAGTAAAATCCTGAATGAAAAAAGAGTTGTAAAAAAAGCCTTTCCACTCATTAAAAATGTTTACAAAAGACTAGTGATTAGTATTAGGTTGTTAGAACTACTGTATCTGATAAATCAATTAAAGAGATGAAAACTTACTGGTTATTTCCCCAATTTCTTGTGTGTGGTTTTTTATACTTACATTTTGATGTAGTTCCATTGAGTGGGCTTTCGGTTGTTTTTCTTATCTTACTCCTTCCTCAAATTCCCCTTGTTAGTCAAAGACCAGAGGCGGCAAATCCATTCGATGTCCATGGTCATTTGGCTAGGGTATTTCGGAGGCAATCGGAAGCTGAGACTTCTCTGTCTTCCTATAGTCACTAAACAATAAGAGGCCGTTGAGTCATCTCTTCTTCATCGATAAATAAGATGCCTGGAGCTTCGGCAATTTTAATAATAGTATCTTAAATGATTTCCAATCATATTTGGGCTCTGGGTCAACTCAATCTTATAGTCTTCAAGCATTCATCTTGTTTTGTTTGATTAAAGAAAAAAATTATTTATTCTAATGAACAGACGTCAGAGCAGCAATGAGGAAGTCTCTTCAAAGAGGCCAAGTAGATAACAATCTGAAAATAAAAGAAAAGGTGCGTACACATCTGCGCTCTGCTCCGCTCGCGAGCATCATGTTCGTTATTTTGAGATGCTCGCGAGCTGCTCGCCGCGATCCATCTCTTTGGATCGAGGCAGGTTCGTCAAAATAAATAATTTCAACGAGCAACGAACACGAGCCGCGAACTGCTCGTGAGCTGAGCAGAGCGCAGATGTGTACGCACCTTTATAATTTAAACTTAAGAATAGCAAAGGGATAAGATTTAATTCTTTAAGTTCAAAAATAAATATAATTAAAAAAATGAATATTATAATGAAGAGGATTAAATTTAACATTTAAGAAAATGTTTTAGGATCAGGATATATATGGGTGATTCTTTTACAAACCGAACACTTTCTGACCGACATGTTTTTGATTTGGATGAAATTTTTTTTACGGGTTCTATAACGAAAAAAAGATAGCCATCCGCGAGGATTTTCTTTTTTCTTTAATATTTTGGGAAATATCGAGGGTCGAAAATGTTAAAATTTGATGATTTTCTGCTTAGACGCTCACTTTTAAAAATTCATAACTCTGGTTCTATTTGAGCTAGAAAAAAACTTTTTTTTACCATTTTAAAGCTAAAAGAGTGAACTTTAAGAAAAAAATTGTTCCACCAAAATTTATTAAAGATTTCACATTGTTATCAACAATTGAAATCTTAAAATCGATTTTTAACAATGGGGCCCCAACTGTATTGCATTTTTATTATAATCATCGCATTCTACGTCAAATTTTATGCCGATAACAGTTTTTTATTCGATGGAGAATCAATTAGTACTATTGAAAAAAAATCCCGCCAAGTGCTCTCATGCGGTAAAATGACGTCATATCAAAAATAAGAAAAAAAAAGTCCGGGGGCATTGAACCACTCTTTCCAAAACTATATTTAGATTTAATGTAGCTTTTATGGTCAAGTAGCTATCCGTTGCATAAGTAGGGCTATTTTCGATATTTTTTTGCCTAAAAAATGATGTTTTTCGAGAAAAAAACTAATTTTGGAGTTTATTACTCGGGATTTTTTTACTTATTCTATTAGAGGTTTTCTTTCTGCACCAAATGACATCCCATTTAGTCTGATCTGATTAGCCGTTCGGAATCTACAGGGGTTTAAACTTTCAAATTAGAATTTACCGCAGCGCGGTAAAATAAAATGATAGGAAAAAAATAAATGGTGAAATCTTTAGCTGAAAACTCATTCTTTCTAACCGTATATTCCCCATAATTATACCTCTTAAGACAGAGGAGTTATTCAAGCCAATAAACTTTTTCGTCCAAAGATTTTTTTTCTTGCTCCAGGGCATGCACGAAAAAGTTTATCGGCTTGAATAACTCCTCTGTCTTAAGAGGTATAATTATGGGGAATATACGGTTAGAAAGAATGAGTTTTCAGCTAAAGATTTCACCATTTATTTTTTTCCTACCATTTTATTTTACCGTGCTGCGGTAAATTCTAATTAGAAAGTTTAAACCCCTGTAGATTCCGAACGGCTAATCAGATCAGACTAAATGGGATGTCATTTGGTGCAGAAAGAAAACCTCTAATAGAATAAGTAAAAAAATCCCGAGTAATAAACTCCAAAATTAGTTTTTTTCTCGAAAAACATCATTTTTTAGGCAAAAAAATATCGAAAATAGCCCTACTTATGCAACGGATAGCTACTTGACCATAAAAGCTACATTAAATCTAAATATAGTTTTGGAAAGAGTGGTTCAATGCCCCCGGACTTTTTTTTCTTATTTTTGATATGACGTCATTTTACCGCAGGAGAGCACTTGGCGGGATTTTTTTTCAATAGTACTAATTGATTCTCCATCGAATAAAAAACTGTTATCGGCATAAAATTTGACGTAGAATGCGATGATTATAATAAAAATGCAATACAGTTGGGGCCCCATTGTTAAAAATCGATTTTAAGATTTCAATTGTTGATAACAATGTGAAATCTTTAATAAATTTTGGTGGAACAATTTTTTTTCTTAAAGTTCACTCTTTTAGCTTTAAAATGGTAAAAAAAGTTTTTTTCTAGCTTAAATAGAAGCAGAGTTATGAATTTTTAAAAGTGAGCGTCTAAGCAGAAAATCATCAAATTTTGACATTTTCGACCCTCGATATTTCCCAAAATATTAAAGAAAAAAGAAAATCCTCGCGGATGGCTATCTTTTTTTCGTTATAGAACCCGTAAAAAAATTTCATCCAAATCAAAAACATGTCGGTCAGAAAGTGTTCGGTTTGTAAAAGAATCACCCATATACAGTATATACAGTATAATTTAATGATTTTGATTATAACGATTGAAGTATAAAGAGATTTTCCAATTGCACCCATTATAAATTTTGTATTGCCAAGCCGACAATTTAACTAAAAATTTTGTAATTAAATAATTTATTTGAAAAATCCCCTGGTGGAAATAAAAGGTGAAAATAAATGACATACAAGTATATATTGATCCAAACTTCCGAGACCCCAGAAAGTATATATATATATATATATATATATATATATATATTCTAGCTTCAAAAAGACGTCCATCTTTTCTCTTACAACAATTCTTGATTGTGGTAGCTAACAGGAGTAGCAGGGATATAATATTTCAATTTGACGATTCTCAAAAATATATTATTACTTATGGATTTTTTCATTAAATCTTAAGAAAATTATTAACATTATTGAAAAAAATATTTGTCCTACAAAATATATGGTTTGATCAAAGAGTCCCCCACTTCACGTACATGTTAGAAGGGGGGACTCTGATCGAACCATATATTTTGAAGGATAAATATTTTTTTTTCAATAATGTTAATAATTTTCTTAAGATTTAATGAAAAAACCCATAAATAATAATACTGTAAATTTTTGAGAATCGTCAAATTGAAATATATCCCTGCTACTCCTGTTAGCTACCCCAATCAAGAATTGTTATCTAAGTTATTATATGTTATTATAAGAGAAAATCGCCTCATCAAAATGAAGCTACTCACGGAAAATTAGCTTGATAAAAATGGGCCTGGGATCCTTGACTATTACTGCTTTCTTTTGTAATAAATTTATTAGTTTCTATTAATAATTTTAGTAAACAATTACAAAATACCATTAATGTAAGTAATTTGACTATTCCGAAGAAGAGAACAATCTGCTCTCAATACTTCGACAGCAAAAAATTAGTTTTTTTATTTAATTCTTTTTTTGACTGGCTCCTTTTCTTCTTATTTCCTGAATCATAGATGTGAGCAATTTTTATTTTAAATATTTTCCCCAAATCATAAAACTTACACAAGAACTAGTCATTCGGCTACATTAATGAAATAATTTTATTAGAAAATTATAAAAATTGCTTGAAGTTGTGGCTGTGATGTGATTATAATGGAGGGATGAAGATATCAGCCAAATTTGAATGCTCTAGGTCAGTGTTTCCCAACCTTTTGAAGTCCATGGCCATGGCACCCCAAAGGTGCGTTGAAAACTGGTTGGGAATAACATTACACACAAGGGGCACCCTTCCTTTTTTTTCTCTGGCAAAACGAAATTTTTTCCGCCTTGCGGAAATTTTTTTATTAGCAAAACTTTATTTTTTCCGCCTCTTTATTATTTTTAGTTTATATAAATGTGGCACCCTTGGGGACACCTGTTGGGAACCACTGCTCTCGGTTTACTAAAACTCCCAGAATAAGACGTTCGGCCTGAATTTATTTGGCCATTTAATTTATAGAAAATTATAAAATATTTCTAAAAGGAATATGAAAAATGTTCATTCTTGCTTAGAGTTCAAGTGTTCGATTCCCATTCAAAGCGATGAAATTTTTCAAAATTGAAGAAGATGAATGTTGTCTAATACTCGATCGAATCTATCAGAAAAAAAATGATATAAAAAATTGTATTAAAAAAAATGTAAAAGAAAATAGGAGAGGAAGTAAGTCTCTATGGAATAAAACTACCAAAAAAAGTGTTGTTATATATAATAGTATAATACACAAAATATATTTAAGATAGAACCCATCTTTTAATTCATATGCGAATCGTCTCTTTGATTACAAGTTTATTCGATAGGGACTACTGGTTGACCTACTCTCCTAACTTCTAATCTGAAGACAACCGCCTATCTCATCATCATCATTAAAATAAAAATATTTAGCTAATTGAGTGATGGACCAAAATAAAATAAACATGTGGAAATTGAATATTAAAAGAGATTTAATCTCATATATTATTCAATATAGGCCTATATTAATTATTGATGTTTATTAATATATTTTTATTTATTTATTTATTATCATGATATATGTTATTTTGTTAAAATCTTGAAATAAAATATTCGCTTATTTGTTTTTAAGTTATTTTATTGATTGTAAATTAAGGCTGACCGCACAAGGTCGATTTTTAGTCGAGCGATAGTTCAGTCGATGGACAAAAATGCATTAAGTTCAATGAAGGTGCGCACATGACTCAACTCCAGATCAACTCGATTTTTTTATCAAATGCGATCGATTTGCACTTTTGACAAAAAAATCGACCAAATAAAGTCATAAATAAAATAGAGTATATTAGTAAATTTAGGAATAATATTTGATTACTATTTACACTCATTCTTATCTTCATTAATTAAAACACTTTTCGGGGTGTTGTAAGAATTTCTTATGGAGCGTTTGGAAAGCTCCTTTTCTTAGTCGATCACTACACTATTGGATGGACCCAGTATCGCTTTTGATTTTTTTTTTTTCGATCGATATCGATCCGGGGTGTGCATACAACAACTAAACAGTTGAGTTGGGTATAAATTGATTATGCATTACGATTTTAAGCCAACCCAACTAAATAGTTTAGTCGATTTTTAGTCGAGCGTTAGTTAGTCGATGGACATAAATGCATTAAAAATCGCACTTGTCGTGGGCGCACCTTCATTGAACTTAATTCATCGAATAAATCAGTGGTTCCAACCTTTTGTGGCCCTTCGCCCTTTTCTGGAGGTTGACCTATCGCCCCCTTTTCATTTTCTTTGTATGTTACAGAACTATACCTGCTGTACTGTACATACACAAAATTTACATGGTTCAAATTGAATCAAATTCATTGATTCTGTGATCTCCATATGCATTTTCGTACAAAACATGATTTAAAAAGGAATTATCTCGGGGCTTTTTTTTCTTGCCGAGTAGTGTTATTAGAAAATGAAAATATTACATCCTCAACTTTTTTTTTTTTAATTTTTTTATATTTTATATAAGGTCTTTTTTTGCCAACGGAGGCCATTTAGACCCCGTCTCTATTTATTTCAATTTATAGGTCATTTTGATAACTTACCTACCCCAACATGAAATTCCAAGTTGAAGGACAAACTTCAATGCATTTAGATAGGGATTTATATGAAAATGTTTGTTTTTGAGTTATTTAGGCTCTCCAAATACTCAAAGATGCCAAAATTTTGTAATATTATCAATTGTGCTCGTAAAGGATATCAAGACAAGTACAGATTCTTTACAGAATTAAATTTTAAACATAAAATAAGTTGAATCAACTGTCAGTGTCAGAGGTTATGCTCAATAAAAAACAAGAAATTTGACTAAAAGGAAGTTCAAATACACTTTAAACACTTTATCTCAGGTAAATAACAAATAAAAATATCTATTTTGTTTCATATAATGATTCAAAACATTATTTAGGATAATCAACAAAGGTGAAACATCTCACAAGTGACAAGTGGGCCTCTGCTGGCTTGAATAGTGCTTGAATATGTGTTATAATTAAAATAAACGGATATAATCTAAGTAATAAACATATTTAAATAAAAAAGACAGCGATATGAACAACAAAGGAAGGGTTTAAAGGTATGTTTACTTTTCTTATTCCAAATATGATTCAACCACCCATTCTACATTTACCTATATATATTTCCATTCATACATTGCAATTATTCATTATTTTCGAAATAATTTACATTTCTGCTTTAAAATTTTAATTACTTAATTACTTGTTTTTTTTTTTTTGTTTTTTTTTTAGTTACTCAGATAGATTCTCATATACACCTGAAGAAAGGCAAAATAAATTCCTGGGATTAAAAAAACAAATAAAATAAATTAATATTTATATTAATCTTTCTATATTAAATTAATATAGGCCTATAAAAATAATAATTATATGTGTTAACACATTATTTCATAGATCTTTATAAGGTAAATGTACATATAATAAATAAATACAAACATTATATCAGGTATTTCCTGTTGTAATTTTATAAAAACCCATCCTTCCTTGTCTTTATTTATTTTTTAATAGCTATTAGCAGACAGATTTTCCAAAAGATATTAAATAAGGACAAAAATAGATAAATTAGAAATTTTTACCATAACCTAACAAAATTGTTCTACCGTTAAATCACATGAAATTAAACTTGTTTATGGATAAATAAGCACCTATATAAATCTAATGATCCTATTTTATATTAATATTTGATCAAATAGCTGAAAAAATTAAAATTTATAAGCTAATTAGCCTGATTTAAAAGCGCTTCAATGTAAATCCTATGGGCGGAATAGCAAAGTTTGTCCTTCAACTCCGAATTTCATGTTGGGGTAGGTAAGTTATCAAAATGACCTATTGGTAGCCAATTAAATTGAAATCCTCAACTGTTGCAAGTACCAATGTTGTTGCATAGATTGTTGATTCATATCGTTTCTAATTTCGTGCGTGATTTTTTTTTAATGTTTGGAAAATTATTTTCATTATTACATTAACTTTACCTCCACCTACGGTTGATGGGCAAAGTTAAAAAACCTAATATTTTTTCTTTCTAAAATTCACCGTAAAGTCCAAAATATTAAAAAAAAAAAAAAACATAAAGAAAAAATCTGGTGTGACTGGCGCACAGCACACAACTTTCTCTTACCTTCGGTAATCGAAAGTTGTGTACTGTGCTTGTCACACCAGATTTTTTGTGTCTACATATATTTAGTTCCCGACAGTACGGAACATATGAATTCAGATGTAAAATTTATATGTATGGGAAAATATTTATATTTTGTTACCATGGCAACCATTTCTCCTATCTTCCCTATGAAATACAAGAGTAAAGTGGTCTTCAGAAGATTTCAATTGCAAAATGAGAATATACATTTGAAAGAGCATCTGAAAAATAATTGATTTTTGAATTTTAAAAAAAATCGTTGGAGCAAATTTTGAGAAAATCGAAAAAAACTGAAAAAGTGCATCAGTAAAGTACTAGTAATCTTTGGCCGATTTTGATTAAAGGCTTATTTTTCCGGTCCCGGGGGGTGTTTAACTTAAATATAAAATTTCAACCTCCTAGCTCAATTCCTTCATCCTTAAAATTGAACACACACCCACCCACCCACACACCCACACACCCACAGACAGACCATGTCGCGAAAACCACTTTTTTGGATTCAGGGGACCTCAAAACGTGAAGATCCATCAAAATCTCGACATCGAATTTTTGACATGAAACCAATACTTTCTCTCTATATATATATTACATATATACATAGGTAAGAGAAAGTAAAAATAAATATAGCTAAGTTCACTTAGCTAGTTAGTTTCTTTAATAGGTCACCAGATATCACTAGTGTTCTTCCACACGTTGCAATTTATTTTGACATTAATTTTTACATTTTTTCCCCCCAAGTTTTTTTATAATTTATTTTATTAATATTTATTTTATGAAATCATTTAAAGAAACAAATATGTCTTATATTAAAGAAGAAATGACTATTCCTGTAGAATGCATATTGGAGTCTCCTTATCCAATACACATAGGTAATTGATTTTTCTAACAAAAAAATTTCTTTTTTTCTTTTTTGTTCTTTTTATTCTATATTAAAATCAAATAATTTTATCTCATTCTTAATAAAAGTAAACTCTTGAAAAATATATATATTTATTTAAAGTGACTCAAAAAATAGGTCAACAGGGATCACTTTATTCTGACAAGTTAATATTAAATAATTTGAAAATCTTTTAATATGAATTATCATATCTATTGGAAGCATATATTATATCCTTTCTCGAAATTATTTAAACAATATATTAGATTAATTTTAAGTATTTTGGTATTTATTTGTGTGATTTGGAGCTCGACCTAGATGTTGATCGTTTTAGTGATTGGCAGTAACGAGAGAAGGAAAAAAGGAAAAGAAACCGTTAGAAAATTATTGTTTGGTTTCAAAGATAATTTTATGATTAGTAATAATAAAAAATAATAGATTTTATTTTTGGTCTTGTTGAATGCATTTAACGGTTTGGTCAATTGCACTCATAGGCAAGCGCGGTGAAACCTCGGGTGGATGGCCGGATGTGTTGAACGTCCCCCCGTAGCCATCGGTATAGATTAATTATAAATATATATCTGAATACAATAAACTCCTAAATGACCTCAGCAGCCGAAAAGAGAAATTAAAAAAAAATGGAAATATATTTTTTGGGGTCCCCCCCCCCCCCCCCCGAGTCCTAAAAATTGGGCCCCTTCAAATGACCCTGTTCTGTCAGTGTGATTACTTAAGCACATCCCCGAGGCGTGAAAATAAACTTTTGAACAAAATCGGCCAAAAAGTACTAGTACTTTACTAATGTACTTTTTCATTTTTTTAAAATTCGCTATAACAATTTTGATTAAAATTCAAAAATCAATTATTTTTTAGATGCTTTTTAAAATGTTTATTCTCAAAGATGAAGTATATGGCTATTTTAATCAATATTTGAAGAAGGGATGGCTTTTTTTTATATGATTGCCGACTTTTCGGATTCCAGTCGCGTCCTTCCTCACGAGCTATGATCAATGAATAAAATATTAACATTGACAGTTCTTCCTTCCCTTCCTATCCTCTTTTCTCCATACTTACAATCACTTGTCACATATTTGGATATTTATTTATTTATTTATGTGACACTTGACAGATGGAAGTATTTTAACTGAAAAAATGAAATCGTGTTTGAAATAATACAACTTCAAGGGCTAGAAAAAATACATTAGTTTTCCAGGTCTTGAAATTGTATTATTCCAAACAGGATTTCAATTTTCAGCTAAAATACGTCCTTCTGTATCAAGGGCGAAGGGGGGGTAAAGGGGATAATTACCCCCCCCCCCCCCGAGATTCGAAAAAATACCTTTTTTTCGCAAAAAAATTTATTTTTAATGTAAAATTTTTAAAATTAATACTTAAAAATTTGATGTGTATTTATATTCTGGCAAACAAGTACAGAATGTGCTTTTAAATTACCGAAATTAAAAAAAAATAGTGAGCTGTGCGACGAGTCACACCAGATTACCCCCCCCCCCCCGAGAAACACCTCTGGATCCGCCCTTGTTCTGCATTTATGTGACCCTTGATTCTTGGGGAGTTTACAGAAAATAATTACTCTTCTCTTCTCACCCACGATTTTTCATCGTGAAGACTTTTCAAACAATTGAGTAAGCGAGATTTACACGAACTAGGTCGCGAAACAAATTTATAACATTATAATCTCTTAAATAATCTTTTGAAACGAAATATACCCGTAACAGCGGCGTAACTAACCTTTGAGGTGGGGGGGGGGGGCGAAGCTCAACAAGGGCGCCGTTTTCCGTTCGATTTTTTTTTTTTTTTTTTAAGTATGCCATACGAATCTCATTCTACCTTTTTTTTTGTAATTTTTCTCCGGAGCGATATACAATTACAATCTCTATAAAGAATATGATAAAATCACCGTCCCTGGGCTATATTTTTGATGCCCTATGCCTATGTCGGTATCGAGGGGCGCCAAAGGCTTGATGCGCCTGGTTCGGAGGGAGGGGGAGCGAGCGCCCCCTTTCGCCCCCACCTAGTTACGCTACTGACCGGTAAATAAAAAAATCTGGTTTGACTGGTCGCTCAGCACACAACTTTCTCTTACCTTCGGTATTTGAATGTTATGTCCTGCGCTTGTCACACAACATTTTTTGTGTCGACATAGATTTAGTTTGTGTCAGTAGGCCCTACATTGAATAGAATTAAGATCCAAAATTTATATTTTGTTAACATGGCAACCATTTTTCCTTTCTTGAATAGCATCTAAAAATTATTTGACGGAGGTGTATGGCTGATAATATGTAGTTTAAAGGTTTCTGGATTTCTCCAATGAACAAGCAGCTAGTAGTTTTTCAATTTATATTTATTAATTAATGTCCCAGGGCCGATGTTTCGGTCGCATATAGACCATCCTCAGGGCCAATCCATTGACAATATATTGATCCACCAATGGCCATATTGGCAAAAGACATTATTAATTTATTTAATAAATGCAATGACCAAAAATTCGATAAAGTCTTTGTATTATGGACAGAAATTCATTGGATTTATTAAATAAATTAATTTTTTTTTTTTGCCAATATGACCTTTGGAGGATTAATATATTGACAATGGCTCGACTCTGAAGATGGTCCTATATACGACCAAAACTTCGGCCCTGGCACATTAATTTATAAATATAAATTGAAAAACTACTAGCTGCTTGCTCATTGGCGAAACCCAGAAACCAAACTATCTAAAAAAATAGTTAATTTATGAATTTTAATCAAAATCGTTGGAGAAAATTTTGATAAAATTGAAAAAAAAAAAAAAAAACTAAAAAAGTACCGGTACATCAGTAAAATACTAGTAGGCCTACTTTTTTGCCGATTTTGCTTAAAAGGTTATTTTTAACCCTCAGGGAGGTACCTAATTTAAATATAAAATTTCAACCTAGTAGTTCAATTCCTTCATGCTTTAAATTGAACAGAGACAGTCAGGCCCACTTTTTTGAATTCAGGAGACCTCAAAACATGTATTTCCGTCAAAATTTCGACATCAAATTTTTTACATGAAACCAATACTTCCTTCCTCTTCCTATCATCACAGAACACCTAGTGGTATTTCGATGTTTATTCAATTTCTCATCATAAACAATGAAATACCACTAGCTAATAGGCCTATTTCTTCTTTTTATGTCTACCTATCCTAACTACTATTTCTTTCTTCTCATAAATATATTTAGTCTCAAATTATTGCGAATTGTACACATGTCATTTATTTGGATGCTGATTCAGACGAGATCATTAGATATAAGTTGACTAAGCAGCATCTTTCATCTCACGACTGATGTTTGGTCTAAAAATCAATAAAAACACAGTTTTATTTTTAAGTTATTTTAAGTTATGTTATTGTGCCCAACTGCCTTGTTCAAAGATCAGTTTCGATACATTAATAAGACTGAATATAAATTGATCTAATGTAAAAATAAAAATTTAATTTTGATTTTTTTTTTTTTTTTTACGATACTCGTATGTTTAATATATCTATTGGGGGTCCAGGCATTTCTATTTAAGCCATTTGGTATCCAAATGCCTTAAATAAAATCATCGGACTGCCTGGGGTCCTAACCCGCGACTTTCGGTATAGAATGTAGGCACGGCACCAACTAGACCAAGCCCCGAGGGCTAATTTTGATTTAAATCTGAATAATATTTTAAATAATAAGACTTATCGACAAAGAAAAAAGTATTATTATTTTTTTAAACACACTTTTTTCTTATTCACACTCACTCTCGCACATTCTTTTCGGCAACTTAGGCATGGGCGTAACTAGAGATAATGGCTGGGGGGGTCATGGGACCAGCTACACTCCTCCAGTGAACCTGGAAAGCCCCATATTTTCTCAATTTTTCTTAGGGCAAGGAGCTTTCTAAGGAGGGCCACGAGCCTTCTGGGGGATGGGGTGGGGGGCAGGCCCCCGGCACCCTCCTAGTTACGCCCATGAACTTAGGCCATTTAAGACTTAGTGGTAACCGTTGATTATATATCTATTGGGGGTCCAGGCATTTCTATTTAAGCCATTTATTATCCAAATGGCCTAAATAAAATCATTGGACTGCCTGGGGCCCGAACCCGCGTCGTTCTGTATAGTAGGTAGGCACGCTACCAACTACGCCAAGCCCGGAGGCAAATTAATAAGAAATTGCTAAAAGAAACGTAAAACTAATTGTATAATTTTGAAAATAAGATTTCATTGAAAATTTATGACAATTATTACCAAATTTAATTTCCGATTCAAATGTTATTGATGTCCTGAGGATGATTATGTATCGAATGTATAAGGCAGTTGACCACAATACCATAACTTAAAAAAAAATCTGGTGTGACTGTCGCACAGCACACAACTTTCTCTTACCTTCGGTAATCGAAAGTTGTGTTCTGTGCTTGTCACACCAGATTTTTTGTGTCGACATATATTTAGTTTCCGCCAATATATTAGAATTAAAGATGTCAAATTTATAAACATGGGAAAATATTTATATTTTGTTACCATGGCAACCATTTCTCCTATCTTCTCTATGAAGCACAAGAGTAAAGTGTGCTTCAAACAATTTTGAGAGCAAAACGAGAATATACATTTGAAAGAGCATCTAAAAAATAATTGATTTTTGAATTTTAATCAAAATCGTTAGAGCGAATTTTGAGAAAATCGAAAAAAACTGAAAAAGTACATCACTAAAGTACTAGTACTCTTTGGCCGATTTTGATTAAAAGCTTATTTTTCCGGTCCCGGGGGGTGTTTAACTTAAATATAAAATTTCAACCTCGTAGCTCAATTCCTTCATGCTTAAAATTGAACACACACACACACACAGACACACACACACACACACACACACACACAGACAGACCATGTCGCGAAAATCACTTTTTTGGATTCAGGGGACCTCAAAACGTATATATCCATCAAAATCTCGACATCGAATTTTTGACATGAAACCAATACTTTCTCTCTATATATATATTACATATATACATAGGTAAGAGAAAGTAATAAAAAGGTGTTTTTTTTTTTTTAATTTTTCGAACGAATATCAATCATAGACGGAAGAAACTGCGTAGTCAATTTATATATAACATGTCATTTATATTTTTATACTGAGAATTTTAACCTCTGGGGCACCTTCCCCATTAAATTAATTGATGAAATGTTACTTTTATTCACAGGACCCGTCTTTCCGTGTATTTTTTGTGGAACGAGTTTTATAAATTTATCATTTCTTTGGAAACATCGTCAAAAGTGCATTAGAAGCAATATCAGCTCTTTGGATCTAAAGAAATTTGATCCTTTTAAAGGTAAATAATTTATATATATATATATATTGTATATATATATTATATACTGTATCTTATAAGTGAATTTTCACTAATATTATTATTAATTTATTTTTTCTTTATTTTAGATAAATCTTTACCAGAAGAATGGGAAATGAGAAAACATGAATTACAAATCATGAAAGACCAAAATAAAGTAGAGCAGCAGCAGCAGCAGAAGAAGATGAAGAAACAATCCATTCTGATGAGGCGTCGAATAAAGAAGAACCACCTTTCGTACAAAAGTTTAAGAGAACATTTCCATGTGTATTATGCAATAAACACTTTTCAAGGCCAGTTCATCTCGAGAGACACATCCGAGTCCACACAGGCGAGAAACCTTTTCAGTGCGAAATATGCAGCAAAAGCTTTTCTCAAGAATCATGCTTAAAAACGCATGTAAGAATTCATACCGGCGAGAAGCCTTATTCATGTGAAGAATGCGAAAAGCAATTCTATAAACCCTCCCATTTAAAGATTCACATGAGAACTCACACAGGCGAAAAGCCCTTTCATTGTGAAATATGCAATAAAGATTTCACTCGAAATGATTCTTTCAAAATCCATTTACGTAATCACACAGGCAACAAACCTTATCAGTGTAAAATATGTATGAAACAATATACTCGTGGTGATACTTTCAAAATCCACATGCGTACCCATACAGGCGAAAAGCCTTTTCGGTGTGAAATATGCAATAAATTCTTTTCTCAATATTCTTGTTTAAAAATTCATAAGAGAATCCACACCGGCGAGAAACCATATCAATGTGATGTATGCAAAAAACAATTCACTCAATTATCAAACTTAAATTATCACATGAAAAATCACACAGATGAAAAAACAGATAACTGATATATAAGATCAAGTATTGATTCGGTTTCAATGGAAAATTGGAGGTATCAGCCAAATTGGAATTGTCCAGGTTAATAAAACTCCCAGGACAATCCCAATTTGGCTGATACCTCCAATTCTCCATTGTAATCACATCACAGCCACAATCTCAAAATCAACTATTGAATCGGTTTCTCACTATTTCCGAATCAAATGGATTCCACTCTAAAATGTGTTGAAATTTCTGGTATTTTTTTTTCATCTGTTTAATTAAATTTGATTATTTCAGAAAATATTAAATATTTGAAAGGTAATTCTCAAAGACTTAACATTGAAAGGTTTGCAGAGACAGATCCCGATAAAATGTAGAAATTTTTCCGCACAGAAATTTATTTTTCCTTTCTCTTCTCTTTTTTTTTGTTGGGTGATTTGCCTTGACTTTTCCTCTAGCAATGCGAATCTTGTAACACGACTACCATGAATTTAAGCCAACTGAATATTTATATTTTTTAGCTACTAAAATTTAAATGAACAATAAATTTCTCCAAAATAAAACTTTACTTTTGAACCACAAAGAAAGATAAAAGAGATGGTTGCCAAAGTAGAGGAATTAGATAAACTAGAGATGTAGAGGAAATTCAGCAGGAAATTTTGACTCGAAAGGTTTGTAAATCTCGATTTCATCAAAAATTCAGATATATTATGTTGCCACTAGCGTAGCTAGGTGGGGGCGAAGGGGGCGCTCGTCCCCTCCGCCCCAGGCGCATGGAATCTTTGGCGCCTCTCGATACCGATATAGGCGCCCTAGGGCATCTAAGATATATCCCAGGAAAATTTCAAGAAAGACAGAAATAGACAAAGAAAATGACCAAAACTAACTGTACTGTTAGAAAACAACAATAACAAATTATTAAAGTGAGGTGGATATCTGAGTAGATCTTGTAGTAAGGAAGAAAGAAAAGAGCGATTGCAGCTAAGACACGCTTCAGCCCCGATGATGGTCGTATATCTGACCGAAACGTCGGCTTGAAGCGATTAATAAACGAAATAAACTTAGCTGCAATCGCTCTTTTCTTTCTTCCTTACTACAATAACAAATTATAAGAAAATAAGCTTTTTTAACAAGCTCTAATTATTTTTACCTTGACTATCCCCTAAATAAGAGGACAATTTTTTAAGGCAAAATTCCAGGAAGTTATATATATATAACATTTATCAATATTATTTAGTTAATGTAGTAAAAAAAAAATAAGACGTATTACAAGATTCTATCCTAAGCAAAAAATAATTTCTATTGGTTAAGGGGGGGGGTTTGTTTGAATTAGGTGGTAGAACACGCAATGAACTTGTATTGATATTGTTAAGATAACAATATTGGGCTTATCTGGTGTCTACACCCTTACATCATTTCCTTCCTCTTCTGTATTTTGTTGGGGAAGGGGGATGGGTGATTGCCTTGACTTCTCCTCTAACAATGTGAAGACCCAATCAAAATAATTTTCCATTACTTCCTTTAAGGCGCGTTCCCACCAGTCAAGTTTTTTTGATTAACTAAAGTTGAATGAAGACCTTATGTGTCTGTGAGGCTTTCTTTCAATAGAGTTGATCAAGAAATTAAAATTAAATATACATATTAAACACTAGGCTATTTGTTTCAAAGGTTTTATTAATTAAAAAATTAACACTTGATACGTATTTCGACAATTCCTTGTCATCATCAGAAGTGATTACATTCTAATTAGAATTAATTTAATTAATAAAACCTTTGAAACAAATAACCTAGTGTTTAATTTGTATTTTATTTTTATTTATAAAATGTTTCAACGAGAACCAACGGTCGAAAGTTTAAAGTTCAAGAAAGTTTGACTCAGCCAATATTTTGTTGTTAAAATGATGAATATCATCTAATCTACTTACGGTAACTCTGATAGGTGTCTTACAATAAATCCATTATTTTTACTTTCTCTTACCTATATATATGTATATACACTCTGGTGCAAAAAAAAAAGTGGAACACTGTTTCTTCTTAAAATGTCTACACAAAAAAATCTGGTATGACAAGCACAGAACACAACTTTGGATTATCGATGGTAAGATAAGGTTGTGTACTGACCGACCAGTCACACCAGATTTTTTTTCAATTCATTTCTATTTTACACTGTGAAAACTCACAAAAATTTTTTAGATATACTGAACAAACGTTGAAAATGAATGCCCTGTAGTTAAAGTTACTTGCAGTTTTAATTTTAATAGGATTGCTTGTCGCATCACTGTATCTTGTTTTTCATGCAATCCTGTATTTTAAAAACCAATTCAGACATTCTTGAATGATTCTTTATCTTCAAATGCTAGCTCCTTCAGCAAGCTCCCAATCTATTTCTTCTTAACTTCTGCCTCACCCAAAAACGACTTATGTTCGTAATTCATAAAATTCTTTTGAGCTCTTCTCTTCCCTATCATCTGTACTCATTCTCGCTCACCTGCAACCTAAGCCATTTTATTTTTATTTTATTTTATTTTTTATTTTTATTGTTTTTATGGAAATTTGAGAACTAAAATTTATTCCACTTTAATTTGTTGATCAACTAAACTTGACTCGTGAGAACGCGCCTTATTCTTATTGATATATATATATACCGGCATATATACTATATATACGTATATACTTATTTAGATACAATTTTGTATTTAATTTTTAAATATCAAATATAAATTATTAATACATATCCGATCTTTTAACTTTTAATTATTATTCTATTAAGAATATTATTTGTTTAATAAAAATAGGTTGTACAGGATATGAGTGTGGGTATATCTGTTATTGCTATTAGAGAAAATTTTATTATAAATAAACTTCATCACATCAAATTATTTTTTTCTTTTATTTATTATAAGCAAGAGGAATTCCAGCGATATTTCTTTCCCTTCCTTTATTCCCTCTCTCATTCAATAAAGCGACATGCCGAGTTGTTTTTTCTCTTGATCACTGAGATCAGATCGTATCTTTCTTTAAAATTTAAAATGACTACATTTTTAAAGAGCATCTAAAAAAATTTAATTGATTGTTGACTTGCACAATTGACAACAAAAATTATATATAATCCAATGAAACAAAAAACTTTAATGTTGATTTTCTCAAAACTAGATGTTTGGTCTTTGACACACCATTGCATAACAGGGTCCATATTCAACATATATTATTTTTGAAAATGTTAATTCCTTACAAAAAAAATTTTTTTTGAAAAATTGTAATTTTGCAATATTTTTTATAACTTCAGAGCTTGGAGGCGAGTCCTGAAAATTGTGCAAAAAAATCGAAAAAAATAAATTTTGTTTCTCTCATTAGGTTGAACTGGGTAAATTGCAGCAAAAATAAAAAAAATTTTTTTAGCATTTTAAGTATCACCCTGGGTGGGCTTCATATTATAAGTTCTATGATTACTAATAAAGTACAAGTTTATTGATTTCAAAGCATTTTTGAATAATCGGTAGAAGAGGAACATTTATAAATTTTACTTACTTTTATATGTTTTTGTATGTTTTTATTTAGTTAAAAAAGTTTATTATATAAAAAATTTTGTGTGACTGGTCGCACTTCATTACTTCAATTTGAATGCCCTGAGTGATATTTTTAAAGGGGTGAAGTGAGAATGTTAAAATAACAAGATGTTTTGACTTTTTACAATACAACAACAGGCTACTGACAGGCAACCATCTGCTAAGCCGCCTACCTTATATTGGACTTACTCCACTTTCATAATCAATGATTACAAAAGGGGAGGGGGGGGGGGGGACGAAAGAGAAATTATCACTTTTTATAATTGGAGGTTTACTTCTTTTAAATTCGTATGATGGACTTCAAGATAATTAAAACAAAGTATTTTACTTTTTTTATACTGGAATTTTATTGCCAGACAACTGTTGTGTGCAGATTCTCACAGTTTCGGTCCGAAAAGGACCATCATCAGGCCTGAAACATACAAATTACTCTCTTAAACTTCATGCAACAAGAGAACAATTTGTATGTTTCAAGCCTGATGATGGTCCTTTTCGGACCGAAACTGTGAGAATGTGCACACAACAGTTGTCTGGCAATAAAATTCCTGTATAATAAAGTAATATACTTTGTTTTAGTTATCGTGAACTCCATCATACGAATTTAAAAGAAGTAAACCTCCAATTATAAAAATTAAAAAAAAATCAATGATTACGCAATTTATTTTACCGACCAATTTTCAATTGTACAAAATATGAGAATTTTTTAAGAAATTTACCACTAGCTATACAAACACTAGTTATACATAGAAAGTTTACAATAAATAAAGCATAAATTAGGCCTAATATCTCTTTGTTTTAATGTACTTACACCAATTTCAAAATAAAAGGTCCATTTATTTATTTATTTTGTACTATTGATTAAGACAAGTAAAAGGAACATGAGTAACAAACCTAAATATCATCAACACAGTCAAGCCCCTGACCACCGTTCATTCAGATAATTGAGCATTCAAAGCTGTCTTTGAGGAGCTTATTGCTTTAGCTCGATCAATAGTACACACAACACATGCCTGGAAATTTTGAACTTTTCTACTCTACCCGAGACAAACCAAACAGGCTTAAATACTTATCAACCTAATATTATAAATTAAAAATCTGGTGTGACTGGTCACACAACACACAACTTTCTATAACAATTGGTAATTGAAAGTTGGGTTTTGGGCTCGTCACAACAGATTTTTTATGTTGACATATCCTGAAAATCGAAAAAAAAAAAACTGAAAAAGTGCATCAGTAAAGTACTAGTACACTTTGGCCGATTTTGTTCAAAAGCTTCGTGTCACGTCCCAGGGGGGTGCCTAACTTAAATATAAAATTTCAACCTCTTAGCTCTTTCCGTTCTTGAGATATTTTGTTCACAGACACACACACACCCAGATCATGTCGCGAGAACCACTTTTTTTTGGATTCAGGGGACCTCAAAACGTGTATATCCATCAAAATCTCGACATCGAATTTTTGACATGAATCCAATACTTTCTCTCTCTATATATTAACATACATTAAAATATGGTGTGATGAGAGGCTTGTATTTATAAATAATTAGATTATAGTGGATTGCTTGTTGGGTGAAGCATTTATTGAGACAACAATACAACAACAATGTCATTGTTGTGTGGGTGTAAGCCATGGGGCGGCGATAGTCGCCCTTGCTTCGAGTCATTGGGAGCCGAACTTTCCCGAAGTGTCTACTTGTAGTGTTGGAATTAAAAACTGATTAGAAAGAGATAAAATTAAAGGCCTTTATTTAGATTAGTTAACTTATTTTTTTAATTTGACTGTATCTATTATAAAAAATAATTAATTAATCCCTCTCTTAATTTATCTTATACTATTAAACGTAGACTACGTTTAAATGTACGTTTGTTTGTTTGTTTATATGTAAGCATATCAGTTCAGGAAAGCGGCTCCAACGATTTTTTATTTTCAAATTTTAAATAGGACCTATATACTATTTGCGGTCCCAATATGCAATTGTACTAGGTTTCGTGTTTCGGAAAATTCAGATACCAGTACTTTACTGATGTACTTTTTTAGTTTTTTCCAATCTAGTACTTTAAGGTTGTTTGGACATTAAGGCACTTTAACATATTAAAAGCTAATTTTTTAATATGTTATTAATCACTATCAAATACGTATAAAATGAAATTTTGAAGCAGATCTGACACAGGGTTAACGTGTAATTAATTTTTAAAAAATTGAAATTTAACATGTAGCCTATGAGGAATAACGACGAAATTCACACATATCGATTTATATAGCCATTTCTGAAACTAATACAAAAACAAAAAAACTTACATTTTATTAATTCACTTCCGAGGAATATGTTAAAAATAAAACCAAAAGTTTCTGCCGACCGCTTTTAAGATATTTTAACAAGAAAGTCAAAAAATTCTCCAAAATGGCAGTCGCTAATATTTAAAAATAATGAATTCTCGAGAGTCAGACCAGCCTGGCAACGTCGCATAACATAAGTGTCTTATCTCTATGTCAGTTAGATTTTTTTTTCAATTTTACGATATTTTTTCCCGCAAATCGTCCATTGTGTTTAAACTGATTTGCATTAAACATTGTAATATATTAAATAAAATAAAATTTAAGGCGTTTAAGATTTAAAATAGATAGTTGATGAATGCAATGTTGCCAGTTCTATATTACGTGAAAAACTGCTCAAGTCGAAAGTCATTCATTTATTATTTTTGGTAATTAAATTATTAACTTAATACAATTATAAACTATGATAGGTCACGACTAAATTATAATAAGGAATTTTGGCATTCAAATTTTTAATTTTATTTAAAAAAAATTTAGATTCTATTATGACTTACGATGTACTATCCGAACAACCTTAATGGTTTACTTTTTTAGTTTTTCCAATTTTCTCGCTTTAACAATTTCTTTTAAAATTTAAATATTTATTATTTGCTCTATACAAAACAAATTAAGTGTGATGGGAAACTTCGAGTACTAAGTTAGTACTGTACTTTACTGATGTACTTTTTTAGTTTTTTTCTAATTTTATCAAAAAAAAAAAAAAAAAACGACAGAGCTCCGGCTCAGTCAACCCGGAACTTATTATAAAATGACAAAAAAAATAAGCCTAAAAATATCTATACAACGCTAATTCTATTTAAATTTGAATTAAGAGAGGAGATGATTTGAAAATATTATTAAATAAAAATGTACCTTGAATTGAAGGTTGAAAAGACATGATCTAATATACAATAATAAAGTGGATTGATTGTTGATTGAAGCACGGATTGGGTAGAGAGACGTTCAAAGAGTGACGCCATGGCGCTTACTGAGGCGGCGACGATCGCCGCCGAAATCTCAGAACCGAAGAAAGCCGAACAGACCCGAAGTGTCTAGGTGTGTGTGAGTTAAAGGAATTGTTGAATGTATTTTTATTGGAGGTGTCGATTTTCTCTAACAATTACGTCAAAGATTAATTTAAAAAAATATGGAGTGACTGGTCGCACAGCACACAACTTTTCTTACCTTCGATAATCGAAAGTTGTTTTCTGTACTTTCAGACCAGATTTTTTTGTGTCAACATATATATTTGGACGATATTATGAATAAAATAACCAAGCGACATTAACCTAAATCTGAGATAAAGGGCATTTCACTTGCACACTTGTAAACAAACCCAATGGCAATGACT
>JAKCPI010005500.1:0-12656 GCA_023213315.1 Euborellia annulipes
TAAAAATCGAAAAAATAAGGGACACCCTAATATATATTTATTTCAGAAATGAAATTAAATATATAAATTAAAACACTAGGTTATTTGTTTCAAAAGTTTTATTAATTAAAAATTAACATTTGATACGTATTTTGACAATTCCTTGTTTTCATCAGAAGTGATTACATTCCTAATTTTAATTTACGAAATGTTTCAACGAGAACCAATGGTCGAAAGTTTAAAATCTTATTTATTTCAGACATTAACCTGGCCCTGAAGATGGTCTCTTGTGTGACCGAAACGTCGGCACTGGCCGCGATGCTCCATTTTTTTCTACCAAATTTCTTAAATACGAACATTCAGCTTATAAACCTTCTACAAATTTAATTTAAACCGGTAATCGGTTGACTGTAGTTGAAACATATATGTTGAAATATTTAATAACATTATAAGTAGGTAAAATTAATTAAAAATTAATCCAAAACACTAAGTGATATGTTCTGATACAGGTATTTGTGTTAACACTTTATACACTCTTAATATGAGTATTGAGTAAAACAATTTTCGAGTTGTGTCATTTTTGTATTTACCTAATCTATATGCATTTGCTGCTTGAGGAATAGTTGGGACAGTCTCTTATTAACCGGTCGGGGAGGAGAGATGATATAATCATCGTGGGTCACCAATCAAATGAAACTATATCTAACTACTGTAGTACTGAAATAGGTCGTCGCTATTGACACCCCCATTTGCATAATCAATTGTGTTGCTGGGTATCAAAATAGATAACCAGCAGTGAACTGAATGACGTCACCAAGAGATTGTAGATGGGTATAATTTTCTTGACCAAGAAAGAAACTACCGACTTTTTAATTTTAATATAAAATAAGAAATATAGACTATTTGTTGTACTGTATTTTTTTTTTTTTTTTTTTAATTTATTAGGTATTTTTATTTAAGCTTATAATTTGTCTGTCTCTTTTCCTGGCCTCTTTACAGCCTGTAGGGATTTTGGAACCAAATGTTAAAGATCTGATGTGACTGGTCGCACAGCACACACTTTCTCTTACCTTCGGTAAAAGAAAGTTGTGTTCTGTGCTTGTCACACCAGATTTTTCGTGTCGACATATATTTAGTTTCCGTCGATATAATAGAATTCAAGATGTAAAATTTATAAGTATAGGAAAATATTTATATTTTTTTGTTACCTTTTCAACCATTTCTCCTATCTTTCCTATGAAGTATAAGAGTAAAGTGTTCTTCAAAAGATTTCAATGGCAAAATGAGAATATACATTTTAAAGAACATCTAAAAAATAATTGATTTTTGAATTTTAATCAAAATCGTTGGAGCGAATTTTGAGAAAATCGAAATAAACTGAAAAAGTACATCAGTAAAGTACTAGTATTCTCTGATTGATTTCGATTAAAAGCCTATTTTCACGCTCCAGGGAGGTGTCTAACTTAAATATAAAATTTCATTCTCCTAGCTCAATTCCTTCATGCTTAAAATTGAACACAGACAGACCATGTCGCGAAAACCACTTTTTTGGATTCAGGGGACCTCAAAACGTGAAGATCCATCAAAATCTCGACATCGAATTTTGACATGAATCCAATACTTTCTCTCTCTATATATATTACATATATACATAGGTAAGAGAAAGTAAAAAGGGTCAAGATATGAGTGGGTTCGGTAAAGTCGAATATCAATGGCAGTTCGCCATAGGCGAGCTGCGCGGCTAGTACATATAAAATTAATTTTTTTTTAAACACTCACACTTTTTTTCTCAGCCATCTGGTATCCAAATGGCTTAAATAAAATTAATTAAAATTTAATTTTATTATAATAATAAAATGGGAGATTTAATTAAGTTGAATAAAATGATTTTATTATTATGACGTCACAATGAGGAAATTCCCAATCCCTTGTTGGCATGGCCAGAAATACTTTATTGATTAGCTAGGCATTATCTCATTTGCAAACGGTGCGCGGGGTCATTTTATTCTTTCATAAATTTTAATAAAAAGATTCCAGGAAATTCTCTACCTATTAATTAATTGCTCCCTTTAACTCCCTTTTGATCTAATTAATTATTACTGGCCCTTGGCTGGCTAATGAACACAAAAAGCTCAATGACCTCACTAGGGCGAGAATTTGCACGAATCTCCCTTAAACCTAGATCGTCATGATCTAAGAGTTATTTACTGGGTTCCCGCAGCTACCAATTAACGAATTTTCGCTAGTCTATCTTGTAGGGTGAAAATAAAAAACAATTGCTCTTGTTTGAGTTTTCATAGGTTTTCAAGAAATAAAACTTTTAATACACACAAAAAAAAAAAAAAAAATAACATTTTGTTTCTTCTTCAGAAGACATGTTCTAATCTACCTTAATAATTTAAGAAACATTTAAGGGGGCTCAGGAGTGAAGGTGTTACGCATGTTTTTCCCGATAAGATGGCGTTGTGTGTCATAAAAAGTATGCCCAAAAAATCAAGTAATTCAAAAATTTGCCAAGAGATGTCAGAATGGTAGCTAATAATATTTAATGCATTTGGTTGATTTTCATTGATCTTTTAACAATAAATACTTTATAAATGTTATTATATATTATGTATCTTTTATAAAAGCATACAAATATATAAATATAGGCTATTAGGGGATCAGCTGTTAGACTAGCCTGCCATCTATTGCAAGAATGCTGAACTAATTTGACTGTTGATTTTAAATAAATCATCTAAGCTTATTTTAAAAATTTCTTAATTAATATGTGATTAATAATAACAATAAATTCATTTTTAAATTAAAAAAAATTAGAGATTATTGGGACATCTTGTTTTTTTGTATTTACTTGATAACAAAAAAATTAATTACGATAATTTTTTAATAAGTCATTAAAAAAATTATAGCTCGATGTCCCAATAATCTCTTATGAATTTAATTCATTTAAAAAAAAACCGCATTGAAAAATTCCTTATAATAGACTAGTTTTTTTTTAAGTCGTTTAGATGTCGCTCCTGAACCCCCTTATCTTAAACATTTCTAAGTAAATTTAACACAAATACAAATCACTTTAATACAATTTAAATAAAATAAAGACAAATATGTCGATTTTCAATTTCATGGACAAATCAACATAATCTCGATATGTTTTGTTGGATATCATTTAAAAATTTTGTTTTTATAAGAATTTCCAATAAAATAGACAGAAAACTGTCTCTCGTTGATACATGATTTAATTAGATAAATTATAACTAAAATTTATTTATTGTTACAAGTATTTGTATTCGTTTTGAAGATAGCTTAAATACCAATAAATAATATATTAAAACATATCACCTTGTGTTTTTAGTTTTAATTTATCTAATTACACGGTGGCAAGGAGATCAAAGGTGTGTGTAAAGACGCTCTTGGAATAAATTAGACATCAAAGCAGAGCAAATAAATAGAAGCAGAGTTAAAGGTGGATATATTAATATTAGTTTCAGAATTTCTATTGATTCAAGGACCGGTTGCTTCACGTCTAATTAATTAACTATCCCTCGAATTACCTCACTTTTCACATCTAATTAAGCTAATCATATGATTAAATAAGAGCCCAGAACGTAGTTTGTTATCTAAGACACAGATTTAACTAAAAGGTGAAATTAGGAACGCAAGCCTAGTTTATGTATTTTTTTTGTAAATTTTTAAATTTTTGTTAAAAAAGCTTTAATTATTTATTTTATTTTTTAATAATTTTTTAAAATGATCCATTTATTAAGTTGCTACCCGAGTCGAAATCGAACGCCTGGTTTGAACCTTTTAGTCCTGAATTCCCTTGTTATTTGATAGGATGTTATTTATTTACAATTTTGTGAAAGCCTACTGATTCTACCAGGAGAATTAGAAGATTCAAACCAGTACTTGAACGCCTGGCTTGAACCTTGCAGTCTTCAATTGAGGACTAGAAGGTTCAAGCCAGGCGTTCGATTTTGACTCTGGAAGTACTGGTTTGAATCTTCTAATCCTCTCGGGTAAAAAATTAAAAACAGTGCGATCTCAGCGCCAAAGCTTTAGTAGATGACCACCTTTCATTTTCTTTCATCCCTTGGATATTTGGATTTATTATCGATAAAAAAGAAGTAAGTTTTAAGTTTTATTTTCATTTTTTTTCATTAATTTTCTTTATTATTATTAATTATTTTTATTTATTTAAGGGTCAACGTTATAAAAACAAGCCAAAACAAAATGATAAGGTTAGCTGTTATTTTTATTTTTATTTTTTTTTTTATATAGATGTAATCTTATATTCTATTTAATTTTTTCAATTATATTCATTATAAATTTTAGTTGTAAAAACACATTGGCCTGAAGAAGCCACTTTAATTTTAATAAATGAATACAAGGAAAAAATTTCTATATACGCCCCTGACATTGGCCATTCATGTCATTTTGAAAGGTAAGAAGACAAATTAAAAAATCTGGTGTGACTGGCGCACAGCACACAACTTTCTCTTACCCTTCGGTAAGAGAAAGTTGCGCACTGTGCTGTTCACACCAGATTTTTTGTGTCGAGATATATTTAGTTTCCCATAGCACCTTAGTTTCAAACTTGCATTTTAAATGTTGACTGCTTGAAATAAACTATGGTTATTTTTCAAAATTTTAATCTCATATTTGGACATTTTATACACAATATAGAATCGTAAATAAATACAAAATTTCATAAGAATTGGAAAAAAAAATTTTAAATGCGTAAAAAGTTCCAAAGGGGACCCCCTTTTGAATCGAAATTAACATACAAATCCCTATAGGAAATTAACATTGTTTCTATGCGAAGATAAGGTGGAAAGGGAATTTAAAAAGAGTAGAGACAGGCGATAATGTTTGCAAGTGAGAGAGAGACATATATGTTTTCTTTGAAACAATTAAAGACACAAATAAATTAAAAAAAATGGGAATTTAAATAATAATTGATTTTTAATCTAATAAAAAGAAAAAGATTTAAATTCCGTTACCATGGCAACCATTTCTATCTTTCCTATGAAGAACAAGAGTAAAGTGGTCTTCAGAAGATTTCAACGGCAAAATGAGAATATACATTTTAAAGAGCATCTAAAAAATAATTGATTTTTGAATTTTAAAAAAAAATCCTTGGAGGGAATTTTGAGAAAATCGAAAAAAACTGAAAAAGTACATCAGTAAAGTACTAGTACTTTTTGGCCGATTTTGTTCAAAAGCTTATTTTGAGATTCTTCAAAGGTACTTAAGTTAAATATAAAATTTCAACCCGGTAGCTCAACTCCTTCATGCTAAAAAAATGGTTCCACACATACAGACACACAGACACACACACACACACACACACAGACCAATTTGCGGGACCCACTTTTTTGGACTCAGGGGACCTCAAAACATGTATATCCATCAAAATCTCGACATCGAATTTTTGACATGATCGCAATACTTTCTCTCCTATATATTTCATATATAGGGTACGAGAAAGTAAAAAAGATTATAAATTTATAAAATTAATTTATATATTTTTCACATTTCCAGAGAACTAAAAGAAGTTCTTACTGAAAAGAAAAATATTTTTCCACATGTGATAGCTGATGGTATAGGCCTACATATACAGTCAAGATAAAAATTAATGTGATTTATTTTAGAGATGGAAACTTATTTTTACATCCATATTTTCTTTAAAACAATTTCAGTAATGAATCTCCAGAAATATTGGAATCGACACGAAGAGCAATTGGAATTTTTAAATTTTTTAAAGATATGTTAACTTATTCTCGAATTAAAGAAAATTGATATTTAAACAAAAAATATTATTTTATTTAAAGAATAATTTGATTTTCCTTTTATTTAAGAATTTAATTGTAGCGAAATGAAGAGCAAAACGTGAAGATCCATCAAAACATCAAAAAACAGACCATGTCGCGAAAACCACTTTTTTGGATTCAGGGGACCTCAAAACGTGAAGATCCATCAAAATCTCGACATCAAATTTTTGACATGAATCCAATACTTTCTCTCTATATATATTAACATATATAGATGTAAGAGAAAGTAAAAAATTTCGAATGTGGAGTGCCAAGTTGTATAAATTAGCAAAGAGATATGCTTGTTTTTTGGCAATGAGAAAAATAACTTTTAGAGTGTTTCTTCAAATATTTCGATGGCATTTAATAGGACTTCTTCATCAGCGGTGAAGTGCTATTTAATGACTTCGAAATATTTGAAGAAAAACACTCTAAAAGTTATTTTTCTCATTGCCAAAAAACAAGCATACCTCTTTGCTAATCTAACAAAATTATCAGAACTTTTTTTGTCACTGTGTATATATGTATATAAACAAATTTTAAATGAGAATTCATAGGCCTAAACTAGGATTCCAGCATTCAATACTGCTGGTCGTAATAGTAGATCTGGTAGACTTAAACTAGTATTTTGAATACCTGGTCTGAGTCTAAACTTGTCAAAAAGGGACATAAGTAGACTTGTTAGAACCAAACCAGACTATCAAATTTCCATAGAAACCATGCTTTCAAATCCTAGTTTGATTCTGTTAAGTCTACTTAGACAACAATTAGATTCTGAGGTTTTGTAGACTCAAACCAGGCGTTCGATTTCGACTCGGGTAACTTCACAAAACTTTCTTTCCCTATACATCAGATAGCTAATTATATGGTAAACAAGTCATTTTTTAACTCCAAGGTTAAACTTCTTCTTGTTTACTATATCGATGATTTTGACGTGACAACGTATTACAAATCATGTGTCTATAGTGGCAGGGTAGTGGGGCATGCACGAAAAAGTTTATCGGCTTGAATAACTCCTCTGTCTTAAGAGGTATAATTATGGGGAATATACGGTTAGAAAGAATGAGTTTTCAGCTAAAGATTTCACCATTTATTTTTTTCCTATCATTTTATTTTACCGCACTGCGGTAAATTCTAATTTGAAAGTTTAAACCCCTGTAGATTCCGAACGGCTAATCAGATCAGACTAAATGGGATGTCGATTTGTGCAGAGAGAAAAACTCTAATAGAATAAACAAAAAAATTCCGAGTAATTAACTCCAAAATTAGTTTTTTTCTCGAAAAACCTCATTTTTAAGCATAAGTCGCCCTTAATGGATAAAAGTTTGGCCACACCTGTCATATATTGTTACAATAAAGAAAATGTTTGAACATGTTTATTAATGGGAACAAAGTATTAGGAAAAAAACAATAATTTCTCTCTCTATATTTCAATATAGGTAAGAGAAAGAAAAAATTTTTGAAGTCAAGCAAAAGACGTTGTCACGTTAAAAAGCCACCGGCTGTGTAGAAGACACCTATATTTTGTATCTGATAAGTTTGCTAGTTGACTAGAAGTGAAGCAAGCGACCCTTAGAGAAACAGAC
Source organism: Euborellia annulipes (assembly GCA_023213315.1). NCBI lineage: Eukaryota > Metazoa > Arthropoda > Insecta > Dermaptera > Anisolabididae > Euborellia > Euborellia annulipes. The sequence goes on from JAKCPI010005500.1 coordinate 7,376, forward strand.
ATTAGATATTTAAATTATTTTCCTATTCTGTTTCTTCTAATGAATCTAAATAGAAGAAAAAATAAACCCCCCCCCCTTCCTCATTCTATTTATATATAAAAATAACCCAAAAGTATTTCACACATCCATGACATGTCAATTTTCTTCCCACTCTTTACAAATTCCCATCTTTCAAAGTTATGTATCTATTTCTCGCTTTAGAATAATCCCATGGGGGATTTGTGTACCAACAGGGATCAATCTCTCTCTAGGGCAATCCCCAAAGTCCTCCTTAAATTAATTGCCGATCAGTAAACTTGACTCAAGTTGAACTCCCTCTCTCTTGGGGAATTAGCTTCACCAGATTGATAAATACTTCACCCCGAGTTCATTAACCCCTTTAAATAATTATAATTTACTAACTGCCATATCCCCCCCCCAGCCCGCCTTAATCTTATTATTATAAATACTAGACGCAAGCCCCGCCTTCGGCGGGGCTGTCTAGGCAGGGGCTGCGCCCCTGGACCCCCTTGCTCGCCTACTTATATACATACCGGTACATACATTTTCCCTTTTCATTTTTATATGTAGAGATTATTTTAGCGGTTAATTATTCATGAACTTAAGATTTTTTGTGAATAATATCCTTTCCGGGACTCTCCCGGTACACAGACAAAAAATTTACGCCGATATTTTAGAATTCAAAATGTAAATAAATAAAAAAAATCGTAAACATGGGTAAATATTTATATTTTGTTACCATGGCGCTATCCCTGAGGCCTGATTGGTTGTTTCACACATCGGACACCCTCTTAGCCTTTTATATATAAGTATGATACATATCTGATTTATTATTATAAATATACATCTGATTTATGTTTATATTAAAAAATATCTTGTATTTGTCAAAAATACACTGTGCGTCAATAAAAACGTAACATTTTGTTTCTTTTTAACAAGACCTGTTCATATCTACCTTAATGATACTCTAATTTAAGAAACATTTTAAATGAAATATCTTCTACATTTCTAAGTAAATTTAACACAAATACAAATCATTTTAATTAATTAAATACAATTTAAATAAAATAAAGACAAATACAGTAGTACCTCGCGATACGATGGGTTCACGATACGAAGTGGAATATCGCAAATATTCGTGCTCGCGAAACGATACGTTTTTCGCGATACGATCCCAATAAAAAAAAGCACCCAGAAAAAATGCGTACAGCTCGTGCAATGGACAATGTGAATGACATTTGTATGAGTCATTTTCGAAACATTTTGAGGAGTCGTCAGAAACAGGCTTCTTTAGATAGATATTTTTCGAAGAGAAGTACTTAAATTACATAAGATTACATTGTTCAATATACGATTTTTTTACGATACGATCCCGATCCAGGAACGGATTAAGATCGTATCGCGAGGTACCACTGTATGTCGATTTTCAATTTGAGGGACAAATCAACATAATCTCGTTATATATGTAATGTAGAAATACATGACGTTTCTCGTGCAAGAATGCTTATTTTAGCATTTATTGTTAAAAGGAGATTGAACTAAAGCAATTGCGCTGACTTTTGTTTGTCATTAATGATTGGAGCCTTTTTGGGTATTTGGGCTTTCCAATATTCGGGTACCCATGTTATTTTGACTCTCATCTCCAAACTCAGATTATTACAACATAATCTCGACATCTTTTAATGGATTTTAATTATAATTTTGTTTTTATAAAAATTTCCAATAAAATAGACAGAGAAAAACTGAAATGGAAAGATTATTTTAAAATTTTAGAAATTTGGCGTTAATAAATAAAATTTCGACATTTTTGTCTTTGTTTTTATTTAAATTGTAATTATTTATTAAAATGATATGAATTTGTGTTAAATTTACTTAGAAATGTATAGAATATTTCATATTAAATGTATCTTAAATTAGAGTATCATTAAGGTAGATAGATAAGAACAGGTTTTTTTTTAAGAGGAGGAAACAAAGTATATTTTTGTTTTATGTATTTTATAAATACCTAATTAATCAGATGACTGGTAGTCTAAAGAATTTTTTTTTGCAAAACCTTACCTAACTACAGCATAAAAATCCTAAATAGCCTACAAAAGGAAGCAATCATTCCCCGTTTGTACCGGTATCTGACATTGTGCCTAAGGCCCCAACAACCCCGCTCTAAGGGCCCTTCACCCTATTCCCGTTTCAAAGAAATCGTTTCTTGTCATCCATGATCATATTTTGGTCTCTCAAAACAAAAAAAATCTGGTGTGTCTGGTCACAAGATTATTTATATTCTTTGTTTTTTATTTCAAGTTTGGAAGAAGGGCAGTTGCCCCTTAGATACGCCCTTGTGTCTACACCTTAGCTAGGGGGGGGCAAATATAGAATTTAACTCAAAATACATAAAATTAAAATATTTTTTACTTTTTATTATTAAAAATTCCACAATTATTTTGTAGTCAGAATTATTCGCCCGGCTAAGTCCGCTTTTGGTTTATCAAATCAAATGGTATAATTATTTATTTAAAGGCCAGAGAGAGAATAATAAACTAACTTCCTGCGAATTTTTTATTTAAAAGTCTCGCGTAACCCTTTAACTCCGTCATGGATTTTTTATAAGGGGAAATCATAAAAGAAATCAATTGTAGGCCTATTCTTTTTTTCCCCCTGCGCTATAAAAGAAAGAAAAATAATCTTTTACAACATAGGGAAGTATTGAATTGGTTTCATATTTGACCCCATGGGGTTTCAAGATTCAAACAACATGATGTTGACCGCTCCCTAAGGTGGGGGGGGGCGTTGGAAAAAAGGCAAGGAAATTATTTTGCTTATAATTAGAGACCGGACAAAAAAGCATAAAAAAATGGAAAAAAAGTGCTTAAAAAAGCATAAAAAACTTGAATAAAAAGTTGTTAAATAAGCATATAAGTTGAAAAAAAGCATCTAATAAGCAATTTTTACTCATACCAATGGCGTATACAATTTTTTTTTTAAAGAAACTAAATTTATTCAGAGCCCCGCCCTGCGAAAATTTTTTTTTTTTGCGGAACCAAATTTTTTCACCCTGCGGAAAAAATTTTTTTTACAAGGCTATATTTTTTCACACTGCGGGGTTTTTGGAAAATTTTTTTGGGGGCGGCCCCCCCCCCTCTTATATACGTCCCTGGTGTATGCGTGTGTGAATGGGAAAAAAAAGTTTTTTAATAAAAAAAAAAAAAAAAAAATTATAAATATTCGTAAAATAAGTTCAAATAAGCACGAAAGGGAAAAAAAGCATGAAAACTCAAAAAAAGCAAAAAAAGCAAAAAAAATGCAATCTCAATGCACTTAGTTTTTCCTAATTCGTATAGAAATTAAATATCTAATGGTTGCTTATAAAATTGAGCAATAAGCATTTTGCTTAAAATTCGGTCTCTACTTATAATATAAATCAAATTATCAAAATCGTTATAGCTGATTAAAAAAAAAAAGTATTTGCATCGAAAAAATTCCAACATTATTTTGCTTTCCCGTCAATATATTATATGTAATATAATATAAGGGGAAAGTATTATGATCGTAAAAAATCTAAACACCCAGCTTTTTTATATACCTTTAGGTTTCAGGCCAGAAAAGCAAAAAAATTTTATGTGAGTACGTAGATACGTACTTAAAAAAAACTAGACTATTATAAGGAATTTTTCAATGCGGTTTTTTTTATAAATGAATTAAATTCATAAGAGATTATTGGGACATCGAGCTATAATCTTTTTAATGACTTATTAACAAATTATCGTAATTAATTTTTTTGTTATCAAGCAAATACAAAAAAACAATCTGTCCCAATAATCTTTAATTTTTTTTTAAATTTAAAAATGAATTAATTGTTATTATTAATCACATATTAATTAAGAAGTTTTTAAAATAAGCTTAGATTGATTTATTTAAAAATCATCTGTCAAATTAGTTCAGCATTCTTGCAATAGATAGCAGGCTAGTTTAACAGCTGATCCCCTTTTGGCCTATATCTGGCCTATATTTATATATTTTTATGCTTTTACAAAAGATACATATTATATAATAACATTTATGAAGTATTTATTGTTAAAAGATCAATGAAAATCAACCAAATGCATTAAATATTATTAGCTACCATTCTGACATCTCTTGGCAAATTTTTGAATTACTTGATTTTTGGGCACACTTTTTATGACACACAACGCCCTCTTATCGGAAAAAACATTCGTAGCCACTTCGCTCCCGTTCCCCCTTAAGACGATAGACGTGCAAATTTCATGACAATCCGTTCAGAAGTTATTCGTAAACAATGAAAAAAATATTGCGTATCAAGATTACAAACTTCGTTATTTCATAGAATATATCGATATATAATTAAGCATATAATTTAATTATATAATTAAAAAAATAAGGAAGGAAGTTGTAAAACTTTCCTGCTATAAGTTTTGCAACTTGGTTACCTATTTTTTGACACAATCTCACAATATGGTATTTTAGTGATTCGAATAGCTGAATATAAATAATATCGCAATACTTTCACTCTCTATATAACATTTATAATATAGGCGAAAGTAAAAATAAAACAACCCCCAAAAAAAAAAAAGTTCATTAAATGTTAATCGTCTTTTTCACTCACCCATAGACAGTCTGTCTATAAATGATCAATAAAATGGACTCCCTCTCCCCCAGATAGATGATTATTTATTTATTTACTCGTCCCTTCGTTCGTTCGCTCTTTGATATTACTTTTTTTTTTTTTTCAAAATTCTTAGGGGGAAAGAACTTGAGATGTCACTTTGTGAGAACATAATTCAGACGGATCATAAATAATTTTTTTTTTTTTTTTGACGTCAACTGGGTTGTAACTAAAACTTTTGATTTGCGATGTTAAAAAAAAAAAAAAGAAAAACTGCTAACCGTTGGCTCTAGTTAAAGCCGCCCTGGACCCCCCTCTATTTGGCTCGGGCCCGCCTAAGACGGACCCTCGCCTTTCTTAATCAAGTGGCGCAATTTTCCGGTCAACTCGTTTCAAGCAATAAAAATACATATTTAGTATATTAAAAATACTAATAATAATAGATTGTCCATCCCCATCAAGTGTCTATATAGGGCAGTCCAGCAGACATCAAAGGGATTCGAATATCTGAACATAAAAATAGTGTAAAAAATAAAAAAATTGACAACTGCACTTTCAGTTCATTCCTTTGAAACAGGGCATAAGTTTGACTTTGATAATGTGGTCACATTGGCGATTGTTAATAATTTGGCAAAAAGACTGATAGTGGAGAAATCCTATATA